>JAQIFY010001090.1:0-14485 GCA_028533085.1 Varecia variegata | reverse complement strand
GTATGAAATGCTATTCCTTTCCCTGTACTCACCATATAGCACTCCCTACTCAAGAGAGATTTTCTAGCAAACCCACATTCATGCTCTCAGATACAGAAGAGATGGGAGGTGTCAGCTTCACTCCCGCTTTATCCCTTAACCATTAGCAACTTTCTTCTTCAAATTCCCACGTTTAACATCATGGAAACACTCACCATAACAAATACCATTGCATCTTTAAGGTTTAGTAATCCATCCTCCCCATTGAGCCTCTGGTTTTCACAAATGCATGAACTGTTTCCTTTATCTCTTCCATGGCTTCTACTGAGTCCTCAGTAAGATCATTTATTCACCGATGACATCTTCCTGAAATTCAAACCAATGAGGTCACCTAAACATAAATAAGTGAATGAAAAATAAATAAATAAATGAAAATACTTGGCCCCATCAGAGCTATAATAATAAGAGAAAGAAACGTATTATAATTTAACCTTGTAAGAGTCATTAGTATTTCTATCTTTGGAATCTTTCAGAAAAGCAGAGGGAGGGGGGGAAGAGAGATCAAGAGAGAAAAGGGCTTAGAAAAAGGCAAAGTAAAATGTATTTTATGATTAGGATCACAGTTTTCTGGTGAACCTTAAAGCAATTACAGACTTAAATGAGCTATGTCCTAGTTTTCTTGTTTTGTTAAATCTGTTAGATTCTTCCAGCATGTGAGCTGGTCTAAAGAAAATTTTTAGGTGCCTTTGAAACCTGTATTAGTAACACAGAGTAGTTTGTCTCACTTGGACCGTTCTGATTCAGAGACCCCCCCTGGCACAGCAGTAGCCAAAGAAGTCAGTGTAACTGCCTGAAACAGCTGATGCATCCTCTGCTGAATGGGGAACAGGGCTGAGAGTTTACATTTTTATTCTATTCTTATGCCCCATAGATTTAACCTTGCCCTTTGCCCTTTAGCATTTTAATTTCTTTATCTCAGCTTGAATTTAAAACTATTGGTGGTTGGCAAGAATAGAAAAATATTTTATTTATACAAAAGGTTAGATGACTAAGTATTTTCAAAATGGTCTCTGGTTTAGACAAACATCCCAGATAGGAAGATACAATAGAAAGAAACAAGTCTTAAGTGCTTGCTATATGCTAAGTGCTAATTTACATACCTTCATCTCATTTAAAAATCACACAGAACATTGAAATGGGTATTGTGATTATTTTTCCAAGTACACCTTGAAGCTTTGATTGAACCACTATAAAACTGTCATAGTGCTAAGGCACAGAAACAATGGTTTCAAATTTAGGTCAACCTGGATTGAAATTCATAGTCTTTCCATTAAACCATATTGTTGCAAAATTTATCACTACTAGTGTAAGCTCTTTAAAAAAAAATGTTCACTGTTCACTTCCAGGGGTTAGGAGAAGGGAAGGGGGAGAGATCATGTTATTCCTTTAATTTGAGATCTTTTTTCAGTAACATAGAAAATCTTCAAAGCAGTGGATTTGAATTTGAATTCTAACTTCTACAGGAAGTTTCACAAATCATTCATTCCACAGACCTATTCAGAAAACTTACATTAGGGAAGTATTAAATTCAATCACATACTTTAAACCCAAGTATCTTTACAAACTATTGTGTGTTTATGAGCATAAAGGTGTATGTGTGGGTGTCTCTATACTTAAACCTGATCACCAGCGAACAAAAAAGTAAGCTCAATTTTCTAACTACAGATTGAATATCTTTTATATTAAATAACAAACCTAACAAATGCAATATAGATTATCTCAAATCAAACCAAAAACCAGAGGAGAAGCAATGGCACTACTTCATTTGTAAAATGTGCGACACATATCTATTAAATAGGCTAAACATAAATTTGTAATAAACAGTGACATCTAACAATACCTGTGGTCTTCCAAAGGAACCATCAATGGAATATGTTGTTGTTGTGAGAATGACAAGGATACAGTAATTCGTCAGTAACATAATTAAATCACGTGCAAAGGCAGAGACAACACAGGGAAGTAATTACAATTCTAACGTAATGGAGTCATTACCCTCACATCCAAACACACCTTAAAGAAGTTAGTAGTGTCTGAAATACTTGTAGAAAATTCGAATCAGGAATATCACAAAACAGATTGGACCATAATCACTCTTTTCTGCACCCACATGACATATGACTCATTCTACATGTTTTCATAGCTTACTGAGTGATAAAATACAGAATTTTCTGGTATGAGTTTGCAGGCCATTGAAAGAGATCTTTCTTCTCTTTTCTGTTTTTGTATCTCTAATTTTTAGCACACAGTAGATACTCAGTATTTGTTTACTAAATGCATTACAGAACTACATTTTCACTGAGATAAAACAATATTAGTTCTTGCAAATAGTTCTTGAGAGGAACAGTAAATTATATGATAATGGGTTTAAAAACTTTCAGTACTTCCCTATTGCCTACCAAGTGAAGTCTGTGAAAGGATGTCTCATGAATAGAGATGTATTTTAAGGAGAGAATGTTGGTCACAATGCACAATATGGGTGGCAGGGGTGAGAGTCTGAGTTCCGACAGACCACTAAGGAGTCTATTAAAATACCCCAGCTGAAATATTATTACAGATCTGAATTACAGCAGTGATGACATAATAAGAATGTGATATCATTAAGGTATTAATAGAATAGGTAGGAGTTGGCCACACATTAGATGTAGTAATGTTGTAGATGGTGACTGTGTTTTTGAACACCAATGAAACTGAGCTGTGGGGCCTTTAATGAAAAATGGAAGCAGGAGAAAGGGAACAATAGGTCCGGAGGGATAAAATTATTTCCATTCTAGACACATATTCTTAATGACTTCTAGGCACTGCATGTGTGCCTTGTTAATGCATGCAGCACCATCTTCCTTAAATAAAAATGATGTAATTTTGACTCATTTCCTTTTATTTTATGTGCAGTGAAGGCTGAGAATAATTATTCAACTTCCCTCTTATCTTCTCATAAAGTGTTTTCAGGTTAGCCCTTAATATTCTCTTCAGGTATTGTGTTCTAAGATTTTGGACCATGGAAGTAGTCACTTAAATCTTACAGAATGTCGTTGCCACAGTTAATTCATAAACCTGTGTGCTCTTTAGGATAGATATTCATGCCACTCTTCTTGAAAATCTCCACCATATTGATCTGGGGTGGGAGGGGGTGGTGCAGCATTCTCTATTCGATCTCTTCAGACTCAAACCATCCCTTCCTCAGGGAAGCCATTATTGACTTTCCTCACTAAGGGATACCACCTGTCACATTCTTTTCCTTCACAGCACTCGCCACAATTGAGGATTTAATTCCAGGTATATAATCATTCGCATAAAGTCTTTCTCCACCAGACTATACCTTCATGAGATTATATCAGTTTTTATTCAAAATTATATTCACAATTCTTAGTGTTAGTACCAGCAAATAAAAAATGCCCAATAAATATGCAATGGATAAGTGAAAGAGGCTGGAAAATTAATCTCACTATGGAAGAGATTTCTGAGTCTAAAGTACTTGATTCCACTGTTCCATTTCACTCTAGGAAACTGATTTGTTTCTCTCTCAGAAAGTTTTGGGAAATTCAGTTTTCAAAATCAGCTTTATGAATGAGGAAAATATATATTACAGGGACATCATAAATACATATAGGTTATTTCAATAATAGTATGATCTCAGAGCAAGCACAAAACAAAACAAAGTTCTTAAAAACCTTATCTGTGTATGAGATCTGTTGGCAAGCTTCACAGGAATACGGAATAAATTGTTGATCTACTTATATGCATGAGATAGTTTGTTACAAACATTTATTTTTAGAGATTGTTATTTTCTAACTGCACAATAAATTACTGCTATTTGCATAATAGAATTGTTTGCTTCTTTGATTTTCTATTCAGATTGGGAATTATTAATATTTAGTCATACTTTAGATGGATGCTTTGTCACTGAGTATGTTAAGTGTAAAGTATACCTACCCCCCATTACACATTTTATTTTTCAACACTCCCAGGCTATAGATAGTACATTGTACTTCTGTCCTTCAGAAAATTTTGAGGTTGGAGCTTTAATGCAAAAATCGTTGAAATAGTTTTGGAAATCTGGGTTGAAAATATGCATGTGCTCCCCACAGCTTCAGTGTGGTCTTGAGCAACGCCTGACAGAGACAATCAATGTTTAATGGATGGTTGTTCAATGAGGGACCAAGGAATAACAGTTACTTTCAATTTCAAGCTTCTTTATAAGATGGGTTGAATAAGTGCCTTACTCAACTTTCCTACTGGTAAATTTACATCACTATTTTATGCTTGGGAAAAGGATATTTTCTAATGAAATCAATTAATTGAAGTTAAGAAATTATTAAGTTTTAAATTTTCTAGGCACTGTGTTGATATAAAACTTTCTGTAAATTTAGGATTATAGTCACTTATAGTCTAAAATTTAAGTAGATACATGTTCAAATCTCATATTTTGGGCTCTGTGGCTTTCACATAATTGTTTTCTCTTTGTTTCTATGGATTAAAATAAATGAATAAAAAAAGTGGGAAAAGACTTTGAACACCTGATACAATGATACACTAAATATTTTTTTTTTCAAGAAAACATGTAGACTGGAAGATGGACACTTTCTTGTGTACTCTGGCTTGTTGAAAATGGCGGTATATGGGTATCGGATGCTGAATGGCAGACAGTCTGTAGAACTGGTCAGAAATGTGGAGTGAGGACTCACTTCAAGGCTTCAAGAAATAAATGATATTAGAAAGGCCCCCTCTGAAAGCTGACAGCCCATCCACCAAGAGGGTTCTCTAGATGTTGGACCGGGTCAATACTATTAAGTAGGCCACCCTAAGTCTTAACAGAGAACGGGAGGGGCAAACATTAAATCTTCAAGTTTACTTTCCATTGGCATTTCCTCCCTTGATTCTAGAAACTTGCCCCCGTTTCACTTTCCAGGGTCCTCCACTATAAGACTTGGCTGTTAAGGTTCTAGGTGTAATTCAAAATAATCACTCTGGCAACTTACATAAATGGCATAAATAGAAGATGCATTCTGTCTTCATTGTACTTTAATTTCCTCAAGGGTCTGTGTATTATTTATATTTATGACCCTGATACCCAATATGATGACTAGAACTTTGATGGTACGTAGTCATGATAGTTGAATGACTAAAACCATATTATTAATAGTTTCCTGTGACTGAACATATAAATATATAAAGTGCCAACATGTTACCTAGGGCAGGGCACCACACGGTTATTTTCTAAACATGATTTAACATGTTATTTTCCTCCTTTTATATATTTAAAAAATAATTCTCAGAAAAATGGTATTATATAACAGGACCTTGGACACAGAAAACAGTTGGTGATAGGTCTAGACATTGTAGATTTTGGTTCAACAGGATAGCTATATCGACCTCATTATCATAAAAACATGATTTAGATTTTATGTAGTATTATTTAAACAAGCACTCTGGGGTCAATCGGGGTTAAAAGTTAGCTCTCATTGTTTGAATGAGTTTGTTAGCTGGTATTTAGGTACTCTAGGAAAAGTCACTTAACTTCTTTATAGGCATTTTTACCTATAAAAATGGAAATCATCTCTACCTTGCAGACTTGTGTGAAAATTAGGTAAGTTAATGAACAAAAAATGCTCAGCACAATGTTTAATACAAAGAAGACCCCAATAAAGGGCATAATGCATATTTATTCCTTCTTCCACTGATATTCTTAAATGTTTTAGGTAACATTAGAAAATCAAAATCACAAATATAATAACAATTTTTTTCACCATATTTTAAAATGCATGTAAGAGGTGAGGAAGCTAGCCACCATTGTGTTAAAAAAAAAAATCAAAAAGTCAAGTTGGCATTTACTTTGGAGGTTTGAAGCATTGTAAGTAAATTATATGTAATAATTTTAAACTAGGCAGTTCAGTTTATGCACAGACATAGTCTGACCTTTTTTTTTATTTAATTGGATATGTGTATGATATGCCTACCAAGCTTTCTTAACAAAAGGTAGGCAAAGGGCAGTTCACACAGTGCTGGGTATGAAATGATTAAATGAAATTCTTATGAGCTGTCACAGTCCAGTGAGTGGGAAATGTTTCATGATATTACTCTGAAAGTGGTATGGTTATACAGGAAATGCCATGGTGTTACACAGGGAGTGGTACCATTGCCCTTATTTCTGCCCACATTTTAAGCTTAAAAGTCAATCAAGAAGCTATTGTTAGTGCCCAAAAGAGCAGAGTTAAAATGCCTCTTCTATCAGAGTAGAAAAAATAAGGACAAAAACCACTCAGAATACAGTAGCATAAAAAGTGAAGACTTTGCAAACAGGAACATAAATCTTTCCCTGTAAGATATAATGGCTGGCAGCCATTTTAGAACTACATAATCAAGGAAAGCAAAGCCTCTTCAGGAATAGGATGGTGAAAAGATTAAAGATAACATGAATTTTGAGCAATACTAGTAAGGCTGACCTTTCCTTCTTCTAAGTCTTGACAATAATACAGAATCCCAATGTAAACGAGCAAGGGATACCAGCAGTTCAGAACAGCAGAAATAAATGAGTAAAAGCTGGAAGCTGCATGAAGAGAAACAAGGAAAAGCAGTTAATTCATTAAACAAAAATTAGTTGAAGTTTTCCATTGATTTTTTTTGTTAGTGACAGAAGAATTAGAAAACATTATCAGAATCAACATGGAATTCTACTTTTATATACAATTATGCATATGATAGCTAAGGTATAAAACGGAGACCTACATTCATTGTTTTGGTTGTTGTTAACAAATTCTTTTAGTATTAATATTCTGAGTTGAAGAACTCTGGGAAGTCATGCAGATAAGTAATCTATCAAATAGATTACATCTGAAAAGTTACATAAAACATACCATCATCCACACAGAATAATGCTATACTGGACTTATTCAACACGATATGCTTATGTCTCAGAAGTTACTTATTGGAAGGAGACACTTTCTTTAGAAATAAAGTTTAAACAAAATTAAAATATCCCTGCAAGGAAAATCTCCAAAACCTTACTTTTAAAATTACTTACCAAAATCCTATATTATTTCCTGTTGAACCAAAGTAAGAAGATCTTATTTTTTTATTTTTCCAAATAGAAGCATTATTTTATATGATCATCTTCTTTTACACTAAATTTAGAAATTAAGCTTCAGCTAAAAAATGCTGCCATAGAGCTTCGGCATTATTAGCTAAACACTCTGAAGGTTTTCTTCAATAGAAAACATTGTGGTGATATACAGAAAGAAACAAACAAAAAAGATTGAAGAAATAATCGTGATAGTGTAACAAGGTGTTAGCCTATTATCGTGGGTTGAAGTTCATTTTCAGCTATTCATTTGTGTTGTATGAAAGCCTGGCTTTCTCCTGAGCTTCTTGGCACAAATCCATAGAGAAAATCAAAATTCAACTGCATACACTGTTAGCTAGAAACTCATGCCATTTCTTGTTCAACAGGCATCAGAACAAAAATAGTCAATAAAACCAAATGGCTGGCCAATTCAGTGAACTAACCGAATTTTCATTCCACCATTAACGATAACTATTATTTCAATAATATTCACTGAGTGACTCATATGCCAGGACTTGTCCTAGTCTCTGCACATCATAAGGTCCCTGTGCACAATGAGCTTCCTGTCTAGTGGAAAAGAAAATAAAACAAAAAAGGGGGTACAGTGCATCACAAAACGCATTATGACAGAGGAAATCGGAAGATGGATGTGAAACTTACTTGTGGGGGAGACAGAGAAGATATTCTAGGGAGTCTGAAGGAGGATTAGTATAGTTCAAGGATTATTTAAGAATTTAATTGTGCATATGTTGAGTTCTCCATCTCAAAGAAAAGCCATGAGTGGGAGAGAACTGACAGAATTCGTGCAAGAAAGTGTGTGTTAAAGGTGATGTGGGCAGAAGCAGAAGTGGGGCAGGGGATTTCCATACCAAAGCCCCTCCACAATTAGGTCCCTGATTTTTATTTACGTTTCTGGGGAACCACTAAGGGATTTTAAGTAATTTAAAATTTTGCAAACACATATCAGTGGCTCTGTTTCACATCAGTGATTAGAGTGGTTTCAGATAGGGTAAGGGCAGTAAGAATGGAGACAATTCCAATGACCTGAAAGAGGACGTGAAAATGATGGATAAGATGTAGTGATGTTTTTGTGTCTCTGTACACGAGTTGAAGATGATGCTCTAAGTTAAAGACTAGGCAAGAGCATGGGTAGTGATGCCATCCAATGTTACACTCAATAGAACTAACAGGAAGTACCCATCAATTTCAGTGTGCCCCAAGGTGACACTATTGTTCTGCTGGCTTTGACTATGCCAAGGAACACCCATGTAGTTGCTTAACTTCTGGTGATTGATTTCATTCAGGCATGGAGGATTTTGCAAAAATCCCAGGAGACTCTGTGAGGCCCTACTCAGACTCACCAAAGGTGGTGGCATCAGGATTATGCTGGGCTCTTGGGACCTAACCCACCATCCCCTACCTTGTTGACCCTGCTGCCCACCAATCTCCCACTCTCCCATTTTGCTCCAGTCACACTATCTTGCTGTTTCTGGAACAAACCTACATGCTGAGCAATTACCATTCCCTTTTAGTTTCAGTGATCACCTTCTCTCTTTTATCCTGTTTTATTTTTAATAATAACATTTCTTACCACTTCATATAGTATATGATTATTTTCTGTCCCCTCACTGTCAGTCCCCTCATCCCCAAGCAATACAAACTGAATGAGACCAGAGAATGTGGTTTTTTTTTTTCCCTTCTGAATCTTTGTAGAATTATGGAAGGAAGAAAGGAATGGGGGAAGGAAAGAAAAAAAGGAAATAAAACAGAAGATTTTTTTTCTTTTTTTTCTAGCAAGAGTTTCCTTTTTATGTATTTAGTGGAAAGAATAGAAGATAATCTTTTTTATCATGTCATTAATAGTTGGTGATATCTCAATGATTTATGCCCATCTCCCATTATTGAGACAGCAAGCTTCTGTTAAGCAGAGATAATTTCTTCATTATCTTTGTAATTAATAGAAAATCCAGGTACCAAATATCAATTTTCAATTGAATTAGAGTTGTAACATTTTTTAAAATACACAAAGTAATTTTTGGTACAAAATGTTGACCCTTGTGTCTGCCATAGTAAATAAGTTGATCACAGTAAAGGCAGAGACAAATAAAACATGTGTTGGCTAAAAAATACTAATCAGGCAGTATGCTATGCATGCTAATATGTTCCTTCCATTTCTCAAAATGAACCTTTAAATTAGATACTATCTTCATTTAAAAAATTTTAAAAATTTAAAAAAGGATAGCTTGAAGGAAAAATCTAATTTTGTATGGCTCATTAATTACAAAACTGGAATGTGAATTCAAACCTATTTAACTCCAGGGCCTGTGTTTTTCTCAAAGCAGACATACTTGGTCTTATTGTGGTTTGTCACTATAGATGTGAGTAAAGCCATTATTTTCTAAATAATCCAATAAACACTTAGTGCCATTATATACGCTTGCTTGCTTATTTATTATTTATTTGTCTTTCTATTTCCTTCTGTTGCCACTCCTTTTAAGCTGCCTTGCTTCATTTTCAGGACAAAGATTTATTTGATATAATAAGATAAAATTACTTTTAAAATTAGTAATAAAAATGAAGTAGAAGGGGATTAAGTGTGACTAACAAAGACAGAACAGAAGGAGGCTATTATGCTGCATAGCACAGAGTCTGATAAACTTGCTCAAAGTCAGCCAGAAATTAATCGAACTATTTTCTAATAGTCACACCATAGAGGTAATATGGATCAGCTACATTCACAGTTGTTCCTATGGACAACATACAAAATAAAACAAAACTACATATACAGATGCACATAATTATTCTCAGCAGTGAGAACTGAAAATTCTCTTTCATGAGCAGCATTGTTCTTGGCCGTTAATAGCCACCTAATGAATACTCAGAAAATAAAACTACAGAAATCTTAAAAATCACTTTTTGGGTAGGCATGAGGATTTCTTGGAACTCTTTCATATCAAGACCCTCAACATGGTTAAAGGCATCATGCCAAAATCTGATTTACTCAATGCAGTTATATGATGCTTAAAATTAATGCTAACCCTCAATATGATTCTTATTTTTTTAATTTGTACAAATGTAGGGGTACATGGGAAATTTTGTTACATGCATACAATACATAGGGATCAAGTCAAGGTACTTCAATATGATTCCTGACAGATTTAGTTTGCAGGTAAATTTTAGGACAACTTGGAGAACATTCCTATCATGTGTCAGGCAGTGTGCAAAGGACCGGAAAAATAGATCTGGCTGCTGCCTTGTGTAGTTCACAACCAAAGGGGAAAAAAAAGTCATATAATGGAAGAAGTATAAATAGAGTGAGAAGTACAATAATAAGATATATATTAAGATAAGATACAATGGTAACAGAGAAATAAATAACCAATTAAAATTGCATGTCAGACATGAATTAAAAGCAAACATAGGGATTATTACATTAATATTACATTCACGATCAGGCTGAAATCAGTTCTGGTACTTAAATAAATAACACCCACCACTTCAATCTCCAGTTTAATGTAATAAAACTTTGATTTTCATCCTGGTTCCATATCTAACAGAGTTTGATGGGTGGGTGTTGCTACTTCTCAGTGGTGGACGCACTCCAGGCTCTAAATTGACCCTCAAGATTGGTGATCTCTTCCCTTAAGTAGGTGAGACCTGTGATTTTCAACTAACCAACAGAATATGGCAAAGGGTGATTATGTCACTTAGGTATTATGCTATATTATATTAAAAAAGAAAAAAACCCTCCCCTTTGCTAAACAGACTTGCTTTCTAGAGGCTCTACTTGCTGGCTTGATGAAGTAAGTGTTCATGTTGAGAAAGTCCACACAGGAGGGAACTGCTCGCAGCCTCCAGGACCTAGCAATGGCCTCTATCCTACAACCCTCAAGAAGCTTGGATCTTTAGTTCCACAACTGCAAAGAAAATGAGTTTTGCCAAAACCCAGAATGAGCTTGGAAATGTATTTTTCCTCACTCAAGCCTCCAGATGAGAACGCAGGCTGGCTGAAACTTTGATTGCAGACTGCTGCCACCCTAAGGAGGGGACTCAGCTAAACCATGCTCAGACTCCTGACTCCTAGAAACTGGGAAATAATCAATGTGATTTATTTAAAGCCACAGACAAAAGCAAAAGGCAACTAGTAATTTATGCCACTGACTCTTGATACATCCGTTCATAAGCAACACATATTGCTTAGCTCACACTTTATTGACCAGAGTACGTCACTTGGTTATGGTTAATATCAAAAGGATGAGGAAGTACATTCCTACCATGTACCTAAAAGAGGAAAAGAACTAAAATATTTGCCAATAGCATCAATGCCAACCACATGCATTATGTAGTATGCAGTTTTCTGTTAAATAAGATGTAAATAAGATGTAAAGTATGATGGAAACACAATATTTTTAATTAATATAATAGAAGGGAGAACTGCTAGTGCGAAATCAGAGCTCTCTGGAAAGCCACACTTCTTCACTGAATCTGTGATTTATGTTCTCCCCAGGATAAATGAAATCAATAAATATGACTCTATCAGGAAATCATTACCAAAACCAAATATTTGTTAACCACAGTAAACATATTTAAAAATAAGTATCTTAAAAATAAATAGCGGGATGGTACAAATCATTAGAATTAATTGTTGTATTTTCCCATTATCTCAGCAAACGCATCAAACACATTTTTAAAAAGCAGTGGCAAACTCAGATCTTCGTTTTTTTTTCTTAACCACATATCCCAAGACATCATACAATAAATCCTCTTGGAAAATGAAAGAAAATGCCTCTTTTGTAAAATAAATCAATTTTTGGTTCCTTAGATACCAGCCAATTTGACCTTCTAGTTCAGTACTTTTTTTCCCCCTGATTTTCAGAAAATAGTTCCAACCTGACAAGTGCATAGACTTTAAGTTTAATCTCTATCCAACTGACCTCATCTAGATATTCTGACCTTCAGCGCTTGGTTTTCCATTCTGCCTCAAGAAAGCCAGAATAACAAAACATCTAGACTCTCAACGTAGGAGGGCCACCCCTCTCATGCTTACCTGAATTCAAGCATAGATTTGAAATATTCTTGGTCAAGGTTTAGGACATAAAAAAAATCTTTTCATTTCCAATATCAGTATGGTATAATTGGTATAAACATGGCCCCCATGAAAGAATTCAACTTTATTTATGGAAAAGGTTAGTAAAAACAGAATAGCTTGATTCCTTCTTTTACTCTTGCTAGTATAGAATCTGCCAAATTCAAACAGATGAAAATCACCAACTTGTGCAGATGTCTGTACTGATGGTTCAAGGATGAACCTTATATAATCTGTACTATTAGGAAGTTCACAGCCCACGGGGGGGGAAATTTTTCACATGATATTGTAAATATTAATTGTTTGGTGTGTATGTGTGGCGATTGAGACAGTCTCATCAAACAAAGCAACAATTCCTCAACCTGATAAAGTACATCTTTAAAACACCCCAAGCTAATAACATTGTGTCTAATAGTAAAACACACAGAGGTTTCCCCTAAGTTAGAACGAAAGAAGGATATCTGCTGTCCCATTTCTATTCGACTTTGTACTCAAGATTCTAGCCATAGCAAATAGACATAAAAAGGAAAAGAAAAAAAAAAAAGAAATAAAAGACCTTCAGACTGGAAAGAAAGAAGTCAAACTATCTCCATTTGCAGATGACATGATCTTATATGTAAAAAATCCTAAGGAATACACACACATGCACACATACATAAATTATTAGAACTAATACAAAAATTTATCAAGGTTTCAGGATACAATATCAATATAAAAAATTAAATATATTTATATGCATCAGCAATGAACCATATGAAAATTCAGAAAACTATTTCGTTTATGATACTATCAAAAATAATAAGGTAAGATACATAGGATATAAATTTAACAAAATAGGTGCAAGATTTGTGCACTGAAACTATAAAACAGTTTTTAAAAAAATTAAAAGCATAAAGAAATGGAAAACACATCCAGGTTTATGAATGAGAAGAATTAACATAGTTGGGATGATAATATTACCCAAATTTGTCTAAAGGTCAACATAATACTTATCAAAATTGAGCTTTTTGCATATATTAACAAGCTGATCCTTAATTTCATCTGGAAATGCAAGGGGGTCAAAATAGCCAAACAAAATTCTGAAAAGGAACAAAGTTGGAGGACTTACACTATCTGATGTCAAAATTTACTACAAAGCTACAGTAATCAGTATAGTGTGGTACTGCTGTAAGGATATAAACATAGACCAACAGAATATAATTGGGAGTCCAGAAATAAACCCACACATCTATAACCAGTTGATTTTAGCTGAGGATACCAAGACTATTATTCAATGGGAAGTGGGATATTCACAGGCAAAAGAATGAAATTGTGTCTCTTACACTTTCTATAATAAATAACTGATTCAAACTGAATGATAGACCTAAATACAAAAGCATTTTAGTTTTTTTTAAATTTTATATAAAAATCCTTAGAAGAAAACCTAGAAGTGACTCTTTACGACTTTTGCTTGCAAAGCATTCTTAGTTATAACAAAATTGGATTTCAACATAATTAAAACCTTTTGGGAATACAAAATTATGCAGCCACTGGGGAAAGCAGTTTGGTAGTTTCTCAAAATGTTAAGCAGAGAGTTATCATATGACTCACATATTCCACTCTTAGGTACATATCTAAGAGAATTGAAAATTTATTCATTCTGGGATGATGAAATTGCTCTGGAGTTAGGTAACACTGATGGTTGCACAACTTTGTGAGTATAACACAAACACTGAATTGTTACCTCAAAAGTGTGAATTTTATGACATTACTATTATGTCATAATATGTGATTTATATCTAAATTTAAAATTAAAAAAAAAAATCACCCCATGGCAGAAAACTATGTGCTTAAAGATTTTGGTTGAAGTCTCATTTTAATGATAAAAACTGAACACCGAAATGTCTCAGAGTTAACTGGTTAAACAAATTATAGAGAAACATTATACAATAATACTTGGCCATTGAACACTACACTGTAAAAATCATAACAAATGCTTGATACATTTTTAAGTGTGACCTCAAGTAGAAGAGACTAAGTACAGAATTATGTTCACTTTTACTAAAATAATCTACATTAAATATGCATGCAAAAATCTAATGAAAATGTGAATATTCTTAACGTTTTGCAGGGGAGGTTAAAATCCCAAGTTTAGAGATGAGAGATGAGTTCAATGAAATTAAATTCCTTTCCCATAGTCTCAAGAGAGATTGGGTAGAGATGACTCTAGAATGTAGATATTTCTATGACTCTGTATCTGTAAATATTTTAAATAGGTTTATTGGTCCAATACTTCCTCAATTATCTGTGAAAAATAACAAGTG
>JAQIFY010001089.1:0-14486 GCA_028533085.1 Varecia variegata | reverse complement strand
ACTCTCCAGATTTTCGCGAGCTTAGTTCCCCTTCACCTCTGATTTTTCTTGCTATTCCGTGTCCCCCGCTGATTCACCGTGAATTCACACAGCTATTCTTGTGGGGGAGCAACCCTCCAGCTTCGTGGCATACGGAGATCCACTCCTTCCTCTCCGGGAGCACGAAACAAGGAGGTCACTACCACTCCGCCATCTTTCCCTTCTCGCAATATAAATAATATAAAAAATAATATATTTTTCATAATATTATATTATGAAATTATATAATATTATTATATATGTTATATAATATATAATATTATTTCATAATAATATATTTTTCATAATATAAAAAATTTATATTATGAAATACTTTTTAAAAGCTATCAAATAAAATATTCTATAGGTACATCTTAATTAAACTACCAATTGCCAGTATGACATTTAGGCCAAATTCAGGATTTATTTTTATAACCAAAATTGATAAAACTCACCATGCATAAGTCTTTGTTCACATTTTTGATTATTCCTTAAGGATTTTTTTTAATAAATAGAATTACTGGATCAAAGATTTTAAGCTTTACTGATATTTATTTTAAAATTGCTTTCAGAAAAGTTGTACTAAATTAGTGTCTCATTAGAAGGTTATGAGAATATCTTTTTTATGCCCTTGCTTATAATGAGAAATATGATAGATCATTGCTAATTTGGAGAGTAAAAATTTTATTATACTTATAGTTAATTTGCATTTCTTTTCTTTATTTGTGAATTGAATTTTTCTCATACTTATTAGCTATTTGCATCTTTCCTATAACTTGGATCTCTCATTCATATCATTTGTGGTATGATTTTCATACTGAATTATGTACACTAATTGTAGCTATTAACACTTTGTTAATTATTTTTGTGACATAATTTTAATGCTATGTTTATTTTTTGTGTTTCCTTTATCTTCGATGTTTCCTTTATCACGATGTTTTGACTATTGTGATATTTAAAGGAATAAAGTTATGTCACCAAAATCGTGCCATTAATATGCTACATAGTCTTTAAACATTGACAATTAACAGGATAGCTGATCAAATTTTTCAATTTTCTTATTAGTAATATCAGTTTCTAAGTCTCCACCTTAATATTTACAATATAAGTGTTTAGAATGAGTAAACACTGATTTAAAGTTAGAGAAATTGTACAAAATCTCTTTCCTAATTTCTGTATTGAAAACATTCTACTGAGTACAGAGATAAAAATAGGGTCTGACCTTCAGTTTTATGCTTTAATTATTCCAAATAAAATTCTAAGCAGTTAAGATGCTGACAGTTGTGGTTCTCATTTATTAATATTTGCTATTCACTTAAGGATATATCTGTATTCAAAGAGGTTCACATTTGTCAGAATATTTGCAAAGCTCTACTTTTCAAACTACAGAAATGATATTCAAATATAAAAAGTATAGGTGTTTTTGGATTTTGAAGGGTATTAAGCTTGGTTGTCTAAACTATTGAAATTATTAATATTGTACATTCTAAACTGGGCAATAATTTAATTAGCCTGTTACAAGGACTATTTAATGGAATAAATGACAAAATTTGACTGAAAGCCTCAACATCCAGTATTGTATAATTCTTTCCGTCAAATTTCCTTTAGGATGAGCCTGGAGAGGTGCTTGAAAAGAGGGATTTTTGTTTCTATTATGATGGAGAAAATAGGATTTCATTATTTCAGGATCTGGTTGCACAAAATTGTCTACCAATAGTCATTTGATCACAACTAGAATGACCATATCATTTCTTCCTCAAACTGGGGCACTTTTGATAGTAAAAGTAGACGGTTGCATAATTAAAATGATAGAATTTTAAACATAGTTATAATTAGATTTATTATATTAGTGGGTCTATAAATTAGTTCGTATGCAATTATTTATTATTTTAGTACTATTAATATTATGTGCAGCTCATTATCATCAAATCATAGGCCTTCTCATTTTCATTCTATAATTATACCTAATATAAATTTATTCAATTAAAAATAGGAGCTCCATTAAAATTCTTTCTAAAAGTTTAGATATTTCAATATGCTCTTAATGAATTTCAGAATTACATCTTCCATTCCATTTGCACACTTTCCATTTCATCAATTCAATTTCTCCCATGCTTTTTAAGGGATTTCAATATCTTCCTATATACAAGTTTTATTTTCAATCACTGCTATTTGCTTAAAGCTTCAATAGTTGAAATGTGGGTGCTCCAGGATTTTGTTTAAATATTTCCAAAATTTTGAAAACATGCAATCAGAATTGTGAGGACTTATTCACAAAATATTAATATATTGATAACTAAGTAAATTTATAAAGAAGTTATCCAAAGATTTAATTATTTCTAAAATGTAATCAATTATGAGCAGCAAAAAGACCAAGTATGCATTGCCATGCTAAAGTATTTTTAAAATTTATTTCAGTGTCAGCTTAATCACTAAAATTTGTAATTCAGTTAGAAATATACATACACATACAAGTATAAAAATAGATATATGAGGTGTAAAATTATTCATAAATTTTGACTACAGTTTTATTTCTCTTGGTAGAAAAATCATGAATTATTGAGGCCATCTTTTCTCCAAGCTCACTTTGTTGTGCAACACAACATTTCAAATATTTCTATGCCACATATTTCTTAATTTAGTTACAAATTTATTTTATGCCATGCTGTATTCCATCAAAATTTGAATTTATGTCATAGCAACAAAAATAAATAACTTTATCTTCAATTTACCTACCCCAACCTGTAATGTTCCATATTTTCCACTAACACAGCTGCCATCCCTAAAGATCATGAGGAGTTAGCTGTGTTGAATCTCTTTTTTGCAAATTCACTTTTCTTATGAGTTGTCCTTCAAAGGGAGCTATTGGTTACATTGAGTCCGCAATGGAAAGAGACAGGTTATTACAGCTGGTCTTCTTTAAGATTAACTACCATGTAAAGTGAGAACTCCATTTCCTGCATTTGTCACACACACTGCTAGACATGATCGTGGCAAAGATTGGGAGTATGAAGTAGAGGTTTACCCAATTCATCCTGGCTTATTTTCATTCATAATAATAATAATATTTTCTTAAAAGGTAAATCGATCAAGAACAAAATGCTAAACTGGATAGGAAGGCCATCAGGACAACATGAAAATGCTTTCTTCCACGGAACCATAATGTATGATCATCCTATTTAATAAGTGAATTGATCTCTTTTGGCAAACCCTTTTGTTCTTTTATTTTTGGTTAAGTATTTGTATTCATTGTATTTCTCTTATTCACATGGAACTAAATCATTGTGAATAAAATTATACATTATTTTAGACATTCAAGGTTATCCAAAATTATTGCTATTAGTCATAATAGCACTATTTTGGAATTACATCATTTACAAATTTGTTAGAAAGAAATATTTTAAAAGATCAAAGCATTCATTCATTTATTTATTTGCTGTAATATGTAGAGCTTAGTTTCATAGTGCAGATAATTTTACAGGTTTAATATTCTAAGACCAAATACATAATAATCTAGTTAAATATTACTTAACTTTCCTCAATATTCATATTTGTTTTTCTTAGTTGCATACAGTATGTATCATGTCATTATACAATGGCAGAATTAAGAATTTTACCTGCAGATATTTTTTGCTAACTGCTCATTTTCAGTTTCTAAAGATATTTGAACCCAAACAGCATATTATCTTTATCATCTCATCTTTCTGTTGGACTCGTATTACTACAATCCTGTGTGGCTGTTTGGAGGGAAACATTGGAATGAGCTGTTGATAAGGCTTATGGATACTGTCAAATATTTTTTCACTGAAATATTACTTTACTGTATCCTAACAATAAGATGTTATGAATATGAGATTTGGGCCACACAACATAATATTGTATGTGCTAACAATGCAAATGATATAATTTTAACACAAAAAATTATAAATACATTGTATTTATGTACTTAACATAACACAATAATATTCTTGCAAATATTTTTAGAACCAAATGAAGATAACCTCTAAAGTAGGAAGAATAATCAATATTGTGCCCAGCATGCAGTTTGTGAACCAATACAAATGACACAGTGATAGTATAAATGTTGTTGGAAAGTTTGGGGATACATTTATTAGTAATAGATATTTCAGATGTTAGGGTGATAGCTTACATACCGGAAGCCTGTTTTTCTTGGTTAATGTGACTGGCGAGCAGGTACCTGCTTTGTCCTCAAATCTCTGTGACTCACATTCTCAGAGCTGCACACCGGATGGAAGCAAACCATCTTTTCTTATTTAGCAGCATTGTTCTTCCCCTAAGATGCATCTTCTCCAAGCCAATTACCAATACTAGTCTAGTTCAGTATTTTAGTAAATCTCACCTAGATTATTGCAATAGCATTCTAAATGGTCTCATTATTTCCAGTTTTATTTCTAATAGCTACCAGATTGATTTGTTTAAAGCACAAATCCAACTAGATCATCCTCCTAATTAAAACTGTTCAGGAGAAACTGGAAAACTCATAGGTTGTTGGCGGGAATGTAAAATGGTATAGCTACTTTGGAAAATAGCTTGACATTTCCTTAAACAGTTAAGCGTAAATTTGGCACATGACCCAAGAATTCTATTCCCAAGTATCTACCCAGGAGAAATGGAAACATATGTCTAGGCAAAGACTTGTACATGAATGCTTGCAGCAGAATTATTCATAATGGCCAAAAAAAAAATGGAAACAATCCAAATGTCCATCAGCTGGTGAAAAGATAAGCAAATGATGGTATATCCATACCGCAGAATACTATTTGACAATACAAAGAAACAGACTACAGATACTTGCTACAGCGTGGGTAAACCTCAAAATCCTTATGCTAAATGAAAGGAACCAGATGCATGTGACTACACATTATATGATTCCATTTATGTGAAATGTCCAGACATGGCAAATCTGCAGACACAGAAAGCAGATGAGTGTTTATCTGAGACTGAGGGCAGGAGTGAGGAGTGACTGCCAATGGTTGTGAAGCATATTTTGGAGTGATGAAAATATTCTAAAAACTAGATTGTGTTGATGATTGCACAGCTCTGTAAACTTAATAACCATTGAATTGTTCACTTAAGTAAATTTTAAGTTATGTAGATTATAGCTCAATAAAGCTATTTAAAAAACAAACAGAACTTTTGTACCCCCATAATAAGCTGAAATAAAAAAAAAATTAAAAAATAAATAAAAAATAAAAAACAAACAAAATTTAATAACAACAAACTTTTCAGGAGCTCCTGACCGCAGGATCCAGCCCAGCGTCCTATATACTATTCACAGGATGCTCCCACTCCTGCCTCTTTCTTACCTCTCCACTCACATCTTATTGGCCTCAGCATGGTAACTAAACTCTCATGTGTTTCTAGGAGTTCCTTGCACATTCTAAACTCTTTCTTGACTCTATGCCTTCACTCATTCCCCAATACAAGAAATGCCACTGCCTGTCCCAACTCCTTTACCAAGCACCTTCTGATTCATTCTGTACGCCTCAACTCCTGCCACTTCTCCAGCAAAAATTACCTTCATCTCTGTCATTTTTCCCACCTGATCTCAAAATGAAACACTCTCCCTAATATTCCCGTAATGCCTCCAAATAGAACAACAAATGTTTTTACAGCTGTTTATTTATGAGTCTGCCTCCTTTGCACTCTGAGTTTATTATTAATTTTGATATCTCCAGAACCTAGCACAGTGTTTTGCACAGAATACGTGCTCAAAATATTTGTGGAATTATGAATTAATATATAATTCATTAATTGTGTATGGCTGCTAGAGTTTCAGAATCATTGTTTATGGGGTATTCTCATCTAACCTGATGTGAACTATTTCTTCAACCTCATTTTTGGCAGGTGAATTCCAAGAGAGATGACATAATAACATCTACATGAGATCACAGGTTAAAACATTTCATTTATGAACTCACATCAGTTCATGTTTTGCAGAATGTAAAATGGCAAATCTTTTGAACAAATCCATCACTTGTACATAGGCTGGATCAAGTGTGTGTGTGTCGTGACTAGTGGCTCCTCCCAATGATGATAGATCACACCATCTGACAGACTGTCATTTCCTGACATGATTTACAGTTCACCGTAGAGACCACAAGGGAAGACGGATGGCCACTTGGGGACTACCTGTTACAGGTGAGGAATGCAAGATTATTTTCAGCTGTCATGAAATCACCTCATCAGGAGGACTTGGAAGCTAGTCAATAGGCAGTGGGTAAACAAATACTCCAGGCAAACTAAACACCAACAAATGACAGATTTCAGACATGGGAGTTCAGATAAAGCTAGGAGTTTCACACAGCTTCATTTAGTATTACTAGAACTGTGTAGGGGATTGTGGCATTACTAAATTCTGCTGTATATCGAAACAAAGCCACAGAAATGAACACTATTTCCTAAGGCAGTAATACCAAGCAGATATCATTCTATACACTATAAGTGATGTGTTTGTTTCAAGGCTCTAAGGATTACGATTGAAAACAAAATGCATAGCAAATGTTCTAAATACAAACTGTGAACATAAATATGTTATTTATTCATAACCCTATGAGAAAATATAAGGAGAAAAACCATTTAGAAAATGGCAGAAGGAATAATATGTAACCTTATGAATTTTTGGTGTGAATTCACAGACTGTTGAGCAGAATTCCATGTGCCCCTATAGAGCGATCTATCTCAGGTTTGTAGAGAGGACAATAATGTCTTCCTAAAAGTTCATGGAACTTCCTAAAAGAGCTGAAAGAGTCTGTATGCACAATGAACTGGAACATCTACTGGTTGCAGCCTAGGAGTTTAATTGTTCTTTCTCTGGCTTTAATTTTAAAATTTATTAAAGAGTACAGAAATCAGTTAAAGATGGCAGAGTAAAGATATTTCTCCCCTGTTCTTTGAAAACAACTTAAAACCAAAACACAGAACAAAGAAGCAGAAATGAAAACCCAGAGGGCTGCAAAAGTGTTGTGAAATTTAAATCTAGTTAAAATGAGGAAAGCGTCAGGAGGGGTGTGCCTCTGTGTTCACAGAAAGCATATAGAGTTATCCAAAGGTAAGTTGCACTTTCCAAAATGTCAAGTCAGTGACCTCTTCTTTGAAATAGCAAGAGCTCAGTTGTGGTGTGAGGTGTTGGGGCATCGCTAACCCCGTTGGCCACAATAGAATGACAGGGAAGGGGGAGCTAAGTGAAGTACCTACATACTGTCTTTGCCAAAAACTCCCCAAAACAAAAAACACAAAACAAACAAACAAAAAAGCAATCAGCTCAGCTGGGTGGAAGGGAAAATGTTGTTAGTAAGCAATCTTTCAGTTGATTATTTGATATACAGAAATAATATAAAATCCATGTCACTACATTCACTGTGCAATATGGAAAGTTTATACTAATCTAGGGAAGAATCAAAATCTTAGGACAGCGTTTTGCTGGGAAACATTTTAAAAGAACATATATGAATGCAAGCTATCTGAATATCCAACTCACTCCACTGATATTCTTTCCAACATTAACCTTTAATGCATAGTTGGCCTGGAGACAAACAACAATAATAACAAAGATAAACATAAAAGAAAACACATGAGGTGTGCATAAAAAATTCTGCAAAAGAAAAATTAGAAAAAATGTAAGAAAACATCAAAAATATTTTGTCATAAAAGACATGAAAATGAGAAAACTCTTCCCTGAGAAGTCTGTTTTAAAATATAGTCTTCTGAAATATATATATTTAATGTAACTACCAGAAAATCTAAAAGCAGAGAATATACTTTCCAAATTACAAGAGTAAAACATACACACACTAGAAATATAGCTAACAAAATAAATATATAAATGGCATTAAATACTAAAATGATAACATGACATAAAATATCAGAGATAATTGTCATATCAGTAAATATGAAGGGGATAAAATCACTCATTAAAAGTAAGAGACCATTGATTTGGATCACAAATAACATAGGTGCTATGTATAATATTCATCTAAAATTAAATAAGGGCTGGAAGTAAAATACAAGTAAATAAATTCAAACTAAAAGCAAGTAAGGATCATTTTATTAAAATTATATAAGGTCCAATTTAGGGAAAACAACATGAAACTACAAAGTAGAAGACATTTAATGAAAAGATTTAAATTTACAATTAAATTTTATTATGAATCTTAATAAACTAAACAGCATGGCATCAAAGTTCAAAATGACAAATTTTCAACAAATGTAAGGAAATTATGCTGAATGAAAAAAGCCAATCTCAAAATATTGCATACTTTATGGTTCCATTCATATAACATTTTTGAACTGGCAAAGTTATAGAGATGGAAAACAGATGAGTGTTGTCAGGGGTTAGGGAGAGCCTTCGAATATAAAAGGGCAGCAAGAGGATTCTTATAATGAAAATGTTCTGTATCTTGACTGCAAGTGGTATTCACAGGAAAATGCACATGTGACAAAATTGTGTAGAACTAACACAAACACACAAATGAGTGACTATAAAACTGACATCTGAATATAGTTGATGAATTGTATCATTGTCAATTTCTAGTTATGATATTGTACTGTAGTTATGCAAAATGTTACCAGTGAGGGAAACTAGAGAAAGGTATATGAAATCTGTCCCTATTATTCCTTACAACTGCATAGAATCTACAATAATCTCAAAACTAAAAAAACAAAAAAAAAATTCAAGATGCCAACATAGTTAAAAAGATCATAAATAAAATGGAATGGAAAACAAACTGAAAAAACAAGCCAAGATATATGAATATTGGCACATTGCTTCTAATTTATTAATATTTAAATAGGCCAAGATTATAGACAGAGAATTCACTGAAAGGGAAACTCAAAAGACTCTTAAGTAAGAATATACTCATATTTTCTCATAATAATAAGACCAATGTAATTCAAGCTGCAATGAAATAACCTTTTTAGTTATTGTATTTGCAAGGATCAAATAGTTTGATAATAAATGGCATTGGCAGGAGGTTTGAGGACAAAAGCACCTTCATGTACTGTTGGTGGGAATATAGGGGATGTATCACTTTGAAGGCTATTTGGCAATATCTATCAAAATTAAAAATTCACTTGCCACTTTACAGAAATTTCACATCTAGAAATTTTTTTAACAGGTATGTTAGCCCATATATATTATACAACACATTCTGTATAAGCCTTGTATGTAATAAGGAAGGATTCGAAATTGGATAAGTGTTTATGAAAGGCTAGTGACTCAATAAATTATGGCACAACCATGCAATAGAATATGCTATTAGAAAAAGTGAAGTAGTCTGCAGCCATACCACCTTCAACACGCCCAATCCCATCTGATCTTGGATGCTAAGCAGTGTTGGGCCTGGTTAGTAGTTGGATGGGAGAAAAAGTGAAGTAGCTAGCTTTATTCCGACAGGGAGTAATTTCCAAATTACTGTGATAAGAGAAAAATCACAAAGACATGAATAGTATATATCACATATCCTCAAATGTGTAACATTAAAAGACAGATACTCATAAACAGACACACATGCACTTGCATATACACGTTTCTGCAGAATTTGCAACATACTAAATAGTGGCAGCAGAGGCTTGGGTTTGGATAGCTTCATCCATTCTCCTTAGAACCCATCATCCAGCTTGAAATAGGGAATGTGTAAGTCTCATTACTGATGTGTCTCATTACTGATGTGTCTCCCCAGAGCCTAACCTTTGCTTAGTACATTGTAGTGGCTAAATAAACATTTGTTGAATTGAATTGAACAATATTTTTATCTTATTCACCCTCAAGGAGTAACTCAACATTGCAAACATTAGTTAATTTATTTGTACAGAGCTTTAAACTTTTTACAAACTGTTTCTAATACATAGTCTTATTTGATCCTCAAATGTTTTTCAAATTATACAAACTATTTGCAAGTTTTACATATGTGCATATGTTTCAGTTGTATCCTGCAACTGAGTTACGGGTTCCTCCACAACAATGGCATTCCTCCTATAAATGCTATGTTCACACTTTGTTGCTTTTCCCCATTTACTTTCCAATTCTTTTCTAATGTCTTTCACTCCTCTGGTGAGTTCTTCCCTTGACTCTTACACATTAATGACCTACCCCACTCTTTTATTACACATTTGTGATTTATTATTTTCTTTCTGCTTTCTTTTCATTAACAAAACACTTTTTTAAAAAAGACGCTTTAGTTCTCTGTGTCCTTGAGTATTCCTTTGAAATCTATTTAGAAAGTAGGTGTTGCAATTTTCCCTCCCCACTCCCACCTCCATCCACCTTTCGAAAGAGCAACAATTCCTTCTCTAGCCCAAGAATTATTGGCTCAGGCCAGCAGTTTGTCATAAAATATTCTACATGACATCCATGCTTTGTCCTAGCTCCTCTATTTCCTGCAGACTCTTAAAGATCTTTTTTAATATCCTTATTCTCAAATCCATCAATTTCCGTGTTATAAGGAGAGAAGGCCTTTGCAATTACTCTATGTAATGCATTCCTGACTTCTTCTTTAAGGATCTCATCCTGTATTCCTCATTTAATATATTCTTTTGAAAAGTTAGCCTTTTCTGCTAACCCATTTAATACTATTATTTACACTTCTGTTTCCATTTTCCAGACCTTTTACCTTTCTCCTAAATTCTTTAAAAACCTGAGTGGTCCACTCAAAAATAGGATCACACTGTGTCCATTTCCAGAGCCACTTATTTTTTTTTTCTGCTTTTGATCAATTGTTTATGGAAAATTAACAACTTTGTATTTTTATCTGTTTAAATTCTTATTTTTGAAATGGTTCAATTAAAAAAAACACTTTTTAATCATTTACAGTTTCTTTTAAAGCATTGAATCCAGTCTTCTTGACCACTCTAGTGGGTTTCTAGCAATTTCTTGATCTTTCTTCTCTCTTCTTTTCTTTTGTTCTTTGAGTGCTCAAGACATTGTTTACAGTTTTCTCATTGCATGTTTTTTCTATCCCTTTAGTAATCGTGTCTTCTGAGGATATACCAAAATTTTCTATTTTGAGCTGCAGCTATTAGGATAGGTCCTTTATTGACCAGGACGCTGCAAAACAAACGATCTCAAAGTGCAATGGTTTACAACAACAAGCGTTTCTCTTTCTCAGTCATGTGTCTGTAGGTCAGAGGGGACATTTCTGCTCCAGGCTGAGTGTTGGCTACCCTTGGGCCCAGCCACCTCCTGGTTCTCCCTAACTTAACAGTTATTGGGCATGTTCTCATGGTGAGGTACAGAAGGCCCATGTGGACATGTTTAAGCCTCTGTTCATGTCCCCTGGAACTTTCCATTGGTCAAAACAAGTCACAGGTTTACTCCATTTCCTCTGCTCTACTGCACAGGAGGGAGTGAAGAATTGGCAAGCATGCAATCTACCACAGTAGTATATTTTGGACTTCTTTGGATACCCTATGTCTACGTACCCTCTTCTTCCTTCTAAAGCAGAAGACCCCTGATTTCTCCCATAGTCACTGATTCTTGCACCAAGTTCAGTCTCTCGGGATGATGTACAGTCCCCTCCATCAGGTCTTGATTTGACTCCTCATGGTTCAGTGACCTAGATACTTTTATTAATGTAAAGACACGGATAGCCCCTCTGGTGTACACCAATCATCAGCTCCTGCTGAGAAGAAGTAGTGGGGGCTCGCTGTTCCAGCTGTGGAGTGAGTTCTTTAGTTGGTGCCTCTGGCAGTCCCAGGTTCTGCTCTTCAGTGAGAATTCTCTTACCCATTTCCTTGGGGGCTTCTGCATTTGCCCTTTGGGAGGGTCTTCCTTTCCTGTTATCCTCTGTGGCCACATCTGAGGTGGACCTTCAGGAGGATGTCTTTCCTAAGGATCACACGTATGTAGCAAGCCTTTTCCTATTTGGGTTTAGGATCCAATGGATTGCTTTTGGACAATAAGTCACCTTAAAAATAAGGTAGGCTTTCATCATAGTTGCTTTTTGGTCTTCTACAAGTGTGGGTAAATGCAACCAAAGATCTTGGATAAACAGAATTTTTAAGCTTGAGGACTCTGGACTTTTATTTATAGACCACTGTGCTCTGCCCAACTAAATATCGTTCAGCTTGCTGTCTGCTGCACTGAGAACATGTGAAATAATGCACTGTCTTTGCCGGCAGGCTAACAACTTTTGTAGGGTGTGGCACCAATAATATTTAATGCTAAGAGTAGTATTTTCAGACACTTCTTTTAACTGTTTCAATTTGGGGCATAAGAAGTTGACCTTTTCAGCCCTGAATGTTTTCAAATTACCAGACTCTCAGTCAATTGAGATGGTAGGTTATAGACAAAGAGGGCCTCCCTTAGCAAAGATGCATGTCTTCCCAATTCAGCTCTGATTGGCCGGGCAGTTCCACCTTGGACTCCTCATTCTTTTAGGATCTTGCTAACAGCCCATACCAACATTCTGCTTATATTTTACCATTTCTCCTAATACTATATAAGGCCTTTGTCAGCATAGTTGGCCTTCCAATGTATAGCAGGTGATGATTTGAGTATTTTGTAGGTGTATAATAAAGATCATGAAATTTTCAGTTTTCCTTAGCTGAGTCATTGCTGTGCACCTACTCAGCTCTGCCTCTCATTTAGTTTCTGTGATTTGAAGCACCTCTCTTCCAGGAACTAAATCAGTTGGAATAAGCTTTAAATGTGTATATGCAGCAAAAGAAATAATAGTGAAAATGATACTGGCTTAATCAAGACAGAAGTTTATTTTTCATTCACGTAAAAGGGAAGTTTGAAGATGAATCACCCAAGGCTGCTCTGGTGGCACACGGATGTCATCAATGATCCAGTCTGTTTTCCTTTCTGCTACTCCAGTTTTAGCATGGGGCTTCCTTCTTTGAGTTTATCTATAGTCTAAAGTGGCTGCGGTAGCTCCAGCTTCTGTGGTAGCAGGAAGAGGTGCAGAAGGATAAAAGACTATCCCTCCATCTTGGATTAGTTGGCTCCCTTTAAGCAGCCTTCCCAGAAAACTATCACAAAATAGTAAGCTTACCTCTCATTGGCCAGGGCTTAGACGTAGAGTCTCATCTTGCTACAAGGGATGATGGGAAGTATAGCATTTTATTCATCAACCGAATCCAGTTGGGGTTTGGTTAATAAAGGAGGATATCATAGGTATTGAGAGTCTGCAATTAACTGTCTCCACTAGAGAAGCAAATTCATTCTTTGCCATGAGACTTTTATTCTCATTTTTTAAAACATGTTCAGTTAAGCTTTGACATCTTGAAAGGACAGAAAACATTTCCTCTTCTTTATCATCCTCATATCATAATTTAAGTCATCCCTATTATAACAGCAATTTACTCTTCCTCCATATACATATGCCACATTTTTGACCTTTGTGAAAATTAATTTGAGTCATTACTCCAATCTTATTAAAAAAGGCAGAATCTTTTTCTTTATATAGCACAATAATAATTCTTTTACACAGATCTTGTCACGTTAACTAGTCCATTTCCTTTTCTTTTAAGTACATTGCAGACTGCTACTCTGTTTATCTAAATAGATTTTTTTAAAAAATTGAAAATGACCTTAGAGATCATCTAATTTAATCTTCTCATTTTGCAGATGAGGACACTGAGGCCTGAAGAGAATATATTAAGACACTCATGTCACAGAGCAAGGAATTAATAAACAGTCTTCATGCCTATATTCTTGGATTTGTTTACAATTAAATGTGTCCACATATTACTTTTTGCCTCCCCATTACACACCAAATTCCCTTCTACCTTTTTTAGTTATGCAGTTAAAGTCTCTTTCCAACCATTCTTATTATATGCAGGAGATAAGTCATGACCCAAAATAATATTTCCTTTTCAAATTCCTCTTACAGATGGGGATGGAGCACAGTATATTCATAAATCTGATATTTCCTCTCACTGAGGAAATCACACATACAATCATATATCTTCTACCTCAAATCCCATATATCTTTGAACATTTACATTTGTGTGACTGGCAACCCTTCTCCCTTTATGATTTTTCTTTTCCTTTTTGGCTGGTATAGAGAGGCTTGAACCAAATTCCCACCTATGCAAAAGTAAATTCCTTTCTTGTTCCTTCTTCTAAACTGAATCTTGTTCTCTACCCCCTCCCGATTCATTCTGTTTGGCGATTAATTTAAAAGCACTTGCAGACACCCGATCGGCATAGCGCACTACAGCCCAGAACTCCTGGACTCAAGCGATCCTCCTGCCTCAGCCTCCCGTGTAGCTGGGACTACAGGCACGCGCCACCGCGTCCGGCATTTTCGCATACTACACATCAGATAAAGGACTGATAACAAGAATCTATTTAGAACTCAGCAAAATCAGTAAGAAAAAATCAAACAACCCTATCAAAAAGTGGGCAAAGGACATGAATAGAAATTTTTCAAAAGAAGATATAAGAATGGCTAACAAACATATGAAAAAATGTTCAACATCTCTAATCATCAGGGAAATGC
>JAQIFY010001088.1:0-14486 GCA_028533085.1 Varecia variegata | reverse complement strand
TAGAAATATCATTTGATCCAGCAATCCCACTACTAGGCATCTATCCAAAGGAAAAAAAAGACATTCTATAGTAAAGACATCTGTACTCAAATGTTTATAGCAGCACAACTTACAATTGCAAAGATGTGGAAACAACCCAAATGCCCATCAATACATGAGTGGATTAATATAATGTGGTATATGTATACCGTGGAATACTACTCAATTACGAAAAACAATGGTGATCTAGCACCTCTTATATTATCCTGGTTAGAGATTGAGCCCATCCTTTGAAGTGAGGTATCACAAGGATAGAAAAACATGCACCACATGTGCTTGCCATCAAATTAGTACTAATTGATCAACACTAAAGTGCTCACATGGTGCCAGTCAGGTAGAGGGGTAGAGCAGGTGGGTTGGGTTAACCCACAGCTAATGGAGACAGGGTGCACTGTATAGGGAAAGGACACAGTTGTGGCCCTGGCTTGAGCGAGGCAAATGCATTTCATGTATCCAAAATGTTTGTACCCCCATAATATCCTGAATTAAAAAAAAAGAGAGAGAATGAGGACAAGTCAATAAGCATCGTGATCTATTCAATGTGCCCCAAGGGATTATCATGTTGTTTTGTGTCACTCATAGTGAGAAAACTGTAAATAGAGGTGGGATTAGCATTGGCACAAAGAGCAGAAAGAAAACAGGTAGATAGATTTTTCCTGGGTAATTTTTACAGGCAATATTACTGCAATTTACTAGACTACAACCTACTGCTATGTTGACCCTGTGGATTCCAAGTGTTTGTCAGCAGGAGATTATATATACACTCAGAAGGGAGTTTATTGCTAATACCTATTCTATGATTCCTCAAGTAATCTGGATCTGCAAATTAGCAGAGAATACTTCCTTAATAAACTGTAATCCATATTTATTCCTGTAATTATCTTCAATCTGGAAAGGGTTAAAAGGGAAAACTGTATGTCCTACCTACCTAGTCCATTAGTCTCACTAAACCTTTGTCAAATTCTAACAAATAGAAAGTTTTCATAGTTCTAAAACAGTATGTGTTTAAATTCCCTACAGTAAATGTGCATAAGGAGAGGTGATATTTAAGTTAAATGTGGTTTAAGAATTATAAACATATTTAACAAGCATACATAATAACCTCTGAGCTTTAATCTACAGAGCACTTCCACACTAAAGACCAGTTTTGGACTTGATCCAGTCTCGATAGTATGTCACTCGAGTGTAGACACCAGGCTTGTTTGGAAGAGCACATTCGTCTCCCCAGCTTACGATACCAGCAAGAAACCAGATGCCTTTAGAATTTGCACCAACCAGCGGTCCACCAGAGTCACCCTGAAGAGAAAAAGAATATATACAATTACTATAATTTAAAGGTGAATGCTGCATATTTTTCTCTTTTGTAGCAAAGACAGGAAATGACAGAAGAGGGGAAAAACCCTAGATATTTGAATACTAAAATGATTATAGTCTAAAATATTTTTGTGTTCTATGATCATTTACTTAAAGATATAACTTTAGGTCTTTGGATATAACAATACAAGAATGGAAAACAGGTATAAAAAATTTCAACTTGATTATTATAGATCAGGAGCTACTGAACATATTATTGCTTATGCAGTCATCAGTGTGCTGAGGAACTCTCTGATGATCTTCCCAAACTCCCCTATTTCCAGGCAGATTGTGGGAAAAAGGGAGATGTGTATTTAACCACCATCAACACTGGATGATTGCTTCTTCATTCTTATGTAAGCATTGCTTCAATTTCCAGAATTCTGTAATTTGGCTATAGCCTCCCTACACTTCCTATAGTTTTCATCTACTGATCTTTAGACCATTTTCTAAGAATGATGGAATATCTTGGCATTTGGCATTTCCTTTGCCCTAATCCTTCCTGTCATCCTGGATAATTCCAACATCTATTTTATGATACATCTAATACCTTAGCCCACAGTCTCTTGGCTTCCTTGATTCTGATCATTTAATTCAACCTTTCCATGTCATTCCTTGTCATCACCAGGAACTGCCCCACCTCTGAAACACCATTGTTCAGTATTATAATTACATTTACCTGTCCCTTAAGTTTTTTTGTTCCACTTATTTCATTTTTTACTTTGTATCTGCTCTTCAACCTCACTTTCTTGTCCATTAGTGTGTTAGCTCATTTCCTCCTTCCTGTCTTTCTTTAAGCAGGCTATATTCCGTCATTCACCCACGCCACTATTGGCATCCCCTCAGCACCTTACCTTCCTCCCCACAATAGCCCAGGCCAAATTATACACTGTGAAATAAAACCATGTTACAAATTTTTATCCTCAAATAACGCTTCTCAGCAATATTTACATGCCTTTAGCCAACTTCCTTTCTCATGTTTGAGGGCAACCATTCCAAACTTTTTCCACTTCACAACTTTTAAAAATTCAGCTTCCTCATTCCAAACCTAGTATATACTTTCAAATTCATAGAGTAAGTGAAGAATAACAGTTAGCAATTCCTCCATTCCTGGTCCTGTCCTTTTTGACTTCTTAGCTTACCTACATCAGTCCACATCTGTATCTACTTTCCTTCTTCTTAGATGGATGTATTTCATCTTTTAAAAAAATTAAGTTTTGATTGAAAAAAAATATTGTTTATATTTAAGGTGTACAATGTGTTTTGATATATGTATACATTGTGAAGTGATTCCCCCAATCAAGCCAATTAACCTATTCATCACCTCACATATTTAATGTTTTTTGGTGAGAACACTGAAGATCTGTTCTCTGAGCAAATTTCAAGTGTACAATACGTTATTATTAACTATATTCACCATGCTGTATATTATATCCCCAGAACTTACTAATCTTATAACTGAAGGCTTATACCCTTTGACCAATATCCCTATATTTTCTCTGACCCCTGGTCCCTGGCAACCATCATTGTAGTGTTTCGATGAGTTTGATTTTTTAAGATTCCACATAATAGTGACATCATGCAGTATTTGTCTTTCTGTATCTGGCTTATCATACTTAGCCTACTGTTCTCTAGGTTCATCTATGTTGTTGCAAATGGCAGGATTTCTTTCTTTTATATGGCTGAACAATGCTCCTTTGTGTGTGTGCGTATCACATTTTCTTTATCCATTCATCAGCTGATGGACACTTAGGTTGTTTCTGTATCTTGGCTGTTGTGAATAATACTGCAGTGAGCATGGGGATGCAGATATCTCTTTGTGATACTACTGATTTCGTTTCCTTTGGACATATACTCAGAAGTGGGATTGCTGGATCATATAGTAGTTCCATTTTTATTTTGAAAAAATTTTTTTCCTTTTTTATTTTAATAGATTTAGGGAGTACAAGTTAAATTCCCTTACATGGATAAATTGTATAGTGGTGGAGTCTGAGGTTTTGTCTATTTTTAATTTTTTGAAGAAACTTCATACTGTTTTCCATAATGGCTATGCCAATTTACATTTTCATCAGTAGTGTACAGGGTTCCCTTTTCTCCACATTTTCACCAACACTTGTTATCTTTTATCTTTCTGATAATAGCCAGGTGTGAGGTGTTTTCCTATTGTGGTTTTAATTTACATTTCCCTGATGATTAGTGATGTTGAGCATCTTTTCATGTTCCTATTGGTCACTTGAAACAGGAAATGTTCTTCTTTGGAAAGATGTCTATTCATGTCATTTGCTCATTATTAACTCAGATTATTTGGTTTTTTTTGTTGTTGTTGTTTTTCTTTTCTTTTTTTTTTTTTTTTTTTTAACCACTGAGTTGTGTTAGTTCCTAAGAGTAGGCTTGAAGGGAGAGACTTAATAATATTTACAGAATGTAAGGAAGAGTCCATTAGAATAGGACAGTTTGGGAAATACAGAAGAAAGCTCAAATTAACGGAAATCTCAAATACCTGTGTAGAAGTAAGGAGACTGGGTGAAGAACACAGGCAAGAGCTTAACTTTGAATAGTAAGAGAAACTTGTTCCTGTGCCTAGAGGGTGAGAATGAGTTGAAATATTTATATATCAAGAGAAAGGAAATTAAAGGAGTTCTCATACTCCATTGACTTTTTCTGGTTAGCAGGAGAAACATGTCATATGCTAAAAGAGATAAGGGTATGTTGGGATAGGTAGGTAAAGAATATAATGAATGTTTGACACAGCACCATAAAAAATGCATTAAAAATTGTACAGTGTGTTTAAGACCCAGCTGTGATTATATGACTCCAGTTTACAAGAAGCCAAGATTTCTTCTAGCTGTGCTCAGCAGCTTGCATGTAAAAGCAAATAAAGCCGATAGATTGTACTGCGGTTGCAGATTATTAGGATGGGTGTGGGGAAAGCAGAAGATGAAGTCATCGATGGTGCTGCAAATAGAGTGGTTGCAATAATAAAACATAGGTTCTGGGCTGTGTAAGGTGAGGAGAGAGTCATGAGGCTGCAGGTGATGGACTGAAAAGAAATTAAAAGGGACAGAGATTTAAGCTCTTCGTGACATTGGAGAATAGGTTTAGTGGGACAGTTGGAAAGATAGAAATCTGTAATTACAGATGATAATTAGGTATTGCAAATACTTGTTTGTGTGTTTGCTAGCTCCTCCCTAGAGTGTACGAATATGCTGTATTCATTTTAACTGCTCTGCACCTAGTATAGGGTCTGGCACATAGGTCAATAAATAATCACTACATGGAAGAAATTATGAATAATACAAGGCTCCTCCTGCATTTGTCACTAATTCTGCCTGCCTAGATAATTACAGTAGTACTTTGGTTAGCTCTAGGATTATTGCTCATAAACAGCAACAGGGGCATCAGAATCACATTATGCATAAGGAACAGCAGCTTAGCACAAGAGTTTAGAGTACGGGCACTAGAGCCCAATTTCCCATGTTTAGATCTCAGTTCTGCCACTTAATAGCTGTGTAAGTTTATACAAGTTACTTGATCTCTTTGCCTCAGTCTAGAAATAGGGTTTAAAATAGGACAAACATGCTGTGGAGGATTGACATAACTAGAACAAATTAATATTTGTAAAGTGCTTAAAACAATGCCTAGCATATGGGAATGCTATATAAGGATTATTAAATAAATAAAATATTTAGGATGTTGGAGTCAGATTATGGAAGTTCCATGATTATTACTTTTGGTATTAGACCCAGTTAAGTGTTTCTCAGTGAAATGCTAATCAAACTAAAGTCATCAATAATCCATTTCATCTCTTCACTGCTTATTCTAAATTGAATCTCTTCCTCACACCTGTTCACAGCCTCTTATAATAGTAAGGAAGGATGATTTAGCACTTTAGTACTTTAATGAGACCTATATGGTATCAATATAATTTTAATTAGATACTTTGGCTATAAAACATATTTAAGCCTTTAAAACTTGTCAATCCCATGAGAAAATTGAACTGGTTAATTGGAAATTTAAAACTACAAGACAAAATTCTTGAAAATGGAATAGGCAGCCTTACCTGACAGGCATCCACACGTCCCTCCAGGTACCCGGCACACAACATTCCAGGTGTAATGACTCCACCGTATGCCTCTCTACTGTTGCAGATCTTATTATCTATAATCTTCACTAATCCCTTTTGGAGTATATTAGGACTTGTTCCTAATACAAGAAAATTATATGATTTTTGCTAACGTCAATATTAATCTCTCTGGCTAGGGTATTAGTATGTAACTTTAACACTATGTACAATTTCCAAATCAAATTAAGCTTAATTAAGCTTTTATTTATCTCTGTTCTTAGTGACAAAAAAAGCAATTAATGTTTACGAACACACAAAGCTATTTCTAAAAATGACCATATTTAGAAATAGTGTATGCATCCATATGTGATGGGATTTATTTTCCTTTCGAATTATTTTGGAATTTTATATTTATTACACGTATGCCTTAGAAAGCAAAATGAAATATTCACATTACAGAAACATACATTTTATGATCATTTGTAGATTTTCAGCTAAATTTGTCACTGTAAATTCTGAATCTTAAAATTAATTTTAGGTTTCTTTTTCTGTTTTCAAAATACATTTATGAACATAAATAGCCCCTAAATCTTTACATTATTAGGGTCTTAGGGATGCACATGTTTAAATAGTCTCTGCTCAAGTATCGCCTCTTCATTGAGAGCTACTCATTTCATTTCATCAAAAATGCTCAATCTCCTGTAGCCCATTTTTTTCTATGGCACTTACTTGCATAAAACATGCCATGTAATTTACTTATTGTTTTTATTTTGTGATTATTGTCTGTCTTCCTTTGCTAAGAATGAAAACTTTTTCCTTTTTTTTTGTGCTAAGGAAGTGGGCAGGAATATTTGCCTGTTTTATTCATTAATGTATCCAAACCACTTAGACAAGTACCTGGAACAAATGTGGTAATCAAAATAAATGTTTTTTTTAATTTTTAAAAAATTGTTTTAGTAGAGACAGGGTCTCGCTCTTGCTCAAGCTGGTCTTGAACTCCTGAGCTCAAGCAATCCTCCCACCTCAGCCTGGCAGAGTGCTAGGATTATAGGTGTGAGCCACCATGCCTGGCCAAAATAAATGTTTATTGAATGAATGATGAATGAAATGGAGGAAATGAATTACTTATTCAAATGATACATTTCTGTAAAAACTGCCAATTTAAGCAGAATTATGGTAATCAGCTCTATGAAATTACAGATTTCTGTATAAATGTTGTTGAGGATAATTTTCAATTCATTCCACATTGTGCTCTTAAAAATGATCCAGAGAAAGTATTTTTCAGGTTTAGTTGTAATTCTGAGCACTTTTCTTTTTAACTCCTAAAATACAAATCATGTAACAGAGGGAGGTTAGGAACTCACCATCAGACTTCAGTGTTCCCCAACCAGTGACCACCACATCTGAATTGGGTGGGAATGTATAAGTAGCTTCTGGAAGACATGCTCTTCGGATGTTGCTTGTATACAATACTGGTGAAGACAGGTGCACAACAGCAATGTCATTATCATGTGCCGGATAATGGTAGTTTTCATGAATTATAATATCCTTGATACTTCGCTGTGTTTGTGGATCACTTAAAAGAAGCCCAAAACTAACGTTCCATTCTTTGGGATCATTGTCGCTAAAGAAAATAGATTTATTTATTAGAATTTCTATATATTGGAGTTGTAGGAATTAATCTCTTACACTTTTTTAAACAATTATGTTTTGAGTTTCCATAATGCTTATAAGCATACAAAATAAAGCTGCATATAAAAGAAGAAATAAAAATGATAACAAGAACAGATTTTGAATAATTCAATAAGCTATGTTTTAGAAGATAACTCATGGAAACTACATTTTATTTCTTATTTTGTACAGGAAAGACTCAATGGGATTTATAAAGATAAATAATGACAACATAAGGTAGTAAGATTAAATAAAAAATTGGCAAGGACATGGGACAGAGTGAACTTACAGAAATTAAGAAAATAGTATAAATCCTCTTTTTTAACCATTGAAAACTATAAATAGGAAGATATTTTTGATTTTTATTATTATCTATTAATCAATGATTTTTATATTAAGTACTGAAAAATAGTACTGCTGGAACATTTTCAAACTTTCTACTAAAGCAACATAATAAGCAAGCATGATTTTGAAGAGAGTTGATCAACTTTGAGAGGGATTTTTATTTAAAGAAAAACCAATAAATGCCACATAAAACCAATAGAAATTAATGTGAAATACCATCAAACAAAAGGGTAAAAGTCTTTTAGGTAAAAAAGGGCAAACTTTTGGTGCAATAATATATACCTTTTAAAGAAATCGTCATTTTAAATAGGGCTGTACATATGTGGGAGGATGTAGAATTAATTAAAATACTTATGACTAAATAAATAAAACCAAATGTAATAATAATGAGAAAGAAATAAAAGACCCATGTCCAAGTTGGGATGTGTAGTTTCTCTATAAAATTGAAGTACAGTAAGTTCCTCTAACCTAGTGGTTCTCAACTGGGGCATTTTTGTCCTCTACATTTGGCAATGTCTGGACACATTTTTGTTGTTAACACTGAAAGATGCTACTGATGAGTGGAGGCCAGGGATGCTGCTAAATATCCTACACTGCACAGGACAGCTTTTCGTAACAAAGAATTAATTACATGGCCTAAAATGTCAATGGTGCCACTTTCGACAAACCCTGCTCCAGTCTGACCATGTCTGTTATCTTACTGATAATTCATGGAGTAGTTTTGAGGCTATACCTCACAAGACTGGCTAGGTGGAGGCATAGTTATGTGGCCATATTATTAAAAATATTATCAGACTTTTAGATAGTTGAGGGGCTTTGAGGTCTTACTTTACGAAACAGTGAGCAGCAGTGATAAGCCAGCTGTTACTAATCAGGGTGGCTCCACATCGGTGGACACTGTTCCACTGGAGGCTGGCTTGCCAGGGCCATTCCCCTTCCTCTGCATCCAGGCCACCTGCTACTTTGTTGCCAGAAGGAGTTATTGTGCGTTGTCCACAACCTGCTCAAAATAGAGTTCATTAGCATTGATATTGCTTGTTCATTTCTATTGCTATAGTAAACAAACTCCCATAATATGTGTCCCCATTAACTATTAATTGAGAAAAACTCACAGACTTGGAGAAATTAGCACTAACTTATTGCTGACATGAGATTTCCTGAGAATTCATTCAGAATAGATTAACATCTTCCTCCCCCATCTCCATCACTCACATACACTCTATGTATCTGTATGGCCTCACCATGACCTGATATAAGAGGTGGGTGGAATTAAATGTTTGAATTTAGAAGACAATATTTGTATAAGTTTTTTTTTTTTTTTTTTTTTTTTTTTTTGAGACAAGAGTCTTGCTCTGTTGCCTGGGTAGAGTGCTGGGGCATTAGCGTAGCTCACAGCAACTTCAAACTCCGGGGTTTACACAATCCTTCTGCCTCAGCCTCCCGAGTAGCTGGGACTATAGGCATGTGCCACCATGCCTGGATAATTTTTTCTATGTATTTTTAGTTGTACAGCTAATTTCTTTCTATTTTTTTAAGTAGAGATGGAGTCTCACTCTTGCTCAGGCTGGTCTTGAACTCCTGACCTCTAGTGATCCTCCTGCCTCGGCCTCCCAGAGTGCTAGGATTATATAGGCGTGAGCAACCATGCTTACACCCTGTGTAAGTTATAATACTAAGTTGCACAGGGAAATATGTGCTTTTTTAATTTCAGTGAGCAGTTGTTATAGAGTGCTGAGTGCTATGAAACATTCATAAGAAAGTGTGAATGAGCATGAATGTGAATGAGATATTGATGAGACCATAGACAGAAATATGCTTCCACTCAAGTCACAATACACAATGCCTGGATTAAAGAAATAACACATGAAGATAATATCATAACTTTAGAGGTAACCAATCTCCAAAGTTATATGCATCTCCAAATCAGGAATGTGCTCTAGTGTATATTTAGAGCCAGAAAAACTAGTAGATTTTTAAGTCTTTAAAGCAAATCTGTGGTCATAACACTTCACTATTATTCTTTCCATCTGTCTTTCTGAGTCACTCTTTCTTTAATTCCCTTGACTATCTTCACTTTACTCCAACTACAGCACTGAGCTTGCCCCTTAACAGCTTATGGGACCTTTTACTAGAGTTTGTCATTTCCTAATAAATATTTTTGGAGGGCAGGAGCCATATCTTTTTTAAAAAAATGTATCTCTAGAACCTACTACAGGAACCTATCACATAAAAATAACTCAACAAATGTTTGTATAAATGTAGTCTAAATGAAAGTCTTTATGAAGTCCATGAGACATCTTGAAATAAAAATTATACTTAATTGCAAAGCTCTTTTCTGTAATGGGCATGTTCCAAAGCATTTAGAGAATAGAAAAACTTGCTATAATCAATGTGTGGGCATAGATTAAAGTAATGGCTCTCAACTGGGGACAATTTTGGGCACTGTCTCTCTAGGAGATATGTATTTGGCAGGCTGGAGACATTTTTGGTTGTCGCAATTGGGGCCGAGGGAGGCTACTGGTATCTAGTGGGTAAAGGCCAGGGATACTGGTAAATACCCTGTAATACTGCTGTCCCCAACCACCGGGCCAGGGACAGGTACCAGTCCCCAGCCTGCCAGGAACCGTGTGCACAGCAGGAGGTGAGTGGAGGGTGAGCAAGTGAAGCCCCACCTGCACCCACAGCAGCTCCCCATCACTTGCATCACTACCCGAGCCCCGCCCCCCATGAGATCAATGGTGGCATCAGGCTCTCATAGGAGTGCGAGCCCCACTGCAAACTGCATGTGGGAGGGATCCAGGTTGTGTCCATTCCATGAGAATCAAAAGTCTTATGATCTGAGGTGACGCTCAGGCTGTGACCGCGCCCCCTTCCCCTTTGGGAAAACTGTCTTCCACGAAACCAGTCCCTGGTGTCAAAAAGGTTGGGGACTGCTGCTGTAACACACAGGACAGCCCCTGAAACAAAGAATTATCTGTCCCCAAATGTCAATAGTGTTATGGTTGAGAAACTCTAGATGAAAGAAAGGTACTTATTATACCAAGAATGAGAATATTTCAAGTTGGATCTCTCAGGAGTCTGTGAGTGGTAAAGAAAAATAAAGAAAAAGAAAAAAAAACAAAAAAGAAAAAAAAAAAAGTTGGAAAGGGTAGTTGGTCAGTTGCTTCACAGAGATGTTAATTATATGTGACTAGATGTACTTTGAGGTATTCTTTCCTGAGGGTAGAAAGGTATTAGAAACATAGGGGAAAGTCATGTAGACTTTTTTATTACTTTATTAAAAATATTCTTTCCTGTTTTTTGGGGGTAGAGGGCATCGACAGGGTCTTTCTGTGTTGCCCAGGCTAAAGTACAGTGTCATCATCATAGCTCACTGCAACCTCAAACTCCTGGGCTCAAATAATCCTCCTGCCTCAGCCTCCCAAGTAGCTGGGATTATAAGTAAGTATGACCACACTGGGCTAATTTTTAAAATTTTTGTAGAGATGGGGTCTTGCTTTGTTGCTCAGGCTGGTCTCAAACTCCCAGCCTCAAGCAAAAGTCCTACCCTTGGCTTCACAAAGTGTTGAGATTACAGGCATTAGCCACTGTGCCCAGCCTAAAAAATGTGGTTTTCACGTAGACTTTTTAAAAGGCCTTAACTAGTCCTCTGAAGTCCTTTAGTTTGTGTGTTGCTTCTAATTCTAAGTTATCTTCTTGTTGCAACCCAAACCTCAGGTTGTTAAGGTATCCTCTTCATAAAAATCATGTAGCCTTTGTGGTTGCTCTTTCTGAATGAGACAGCTCTCACACTGACTCACTGAATGTAACTCCCTTTTTCTTTTCCTCTTTGTTTCCACTTCCTTATCATGGATGCTACAGAGGATCAAACAAATAATCCAGAACCCAGTGGTATAATGGTTCCTCCCTATCCTCCCTTCTTTCTGGACAACTCCCAAAGGAAGTTGGCTTTTACTCAACTTCCTTCAGAGAAATAAAAAAAACAAAAGATGGGTCTCTGTGAGCTAGGAGAACCTCCCTTGGGTGACTCTACTTCCATGTTTCTGCTCTTACTCAGAATTCTAACCTAATATATGTCCCTGCATCAACTTCCATTCTAAATTCTCATTGACTCATGATTGTTGTGTCTGTTAAGCTTTCAGCTGCCACGTCTGCAATATTACCTTGTTATTAGCTCTACTGAAGTTTTACAAGGCACCTTGTAGCTTTGTTATGTCAAAAGAGATAATATGGTAAATTTCAAGAATTTAAGGAATATAATGAAGATTGCTGGCTGATACTTTCAGAAACATCAGCGAATCTACTGAGCTCTTATAGCCTCCCTACCCTTCTAACTTCTACTCCATCATCTATTACTGCATTCTAACACACTTTATGGAGCATACCAAAGCTCTAGTCTTTCTTTAACCTTATGTGATGTTTTTTGCCTACCCCTCATTTTTAAAAATTTTTTTAAGTGTGTTCAAAATCCTAGTTAGGCCAAGTGAAATTCAGAATACTGTTACAGATGATTGTTTAGTGTTCCGACTGGGGGATAGACAAATCAGCTGATTTTTTTTTTAAACAAGTATCTACACAGACATATCTCTTTCTTATCTCTGCTTTTATTCCTGTCTTGACTATCTAACTTCAATGAACCTGACATGACAAATTCTCAATTATGGATTTTGATCATATTGGTACTAATTTTTTAATTGTAATAATTGACTTTAAGATATCGTATTAAAGGCCGGGCGCAGTGGCTCACACCTGTAATCCTAGCACTCTGGGAGGCCGAGGCGGATGGATTGTTTGAGCTCAGGAGTTCGAGACCAGCCTGAGCAAGAGCGAGACCCCGTCTCTACTAAAAATAGAAAGAAATTATATGGACAGCTAAAAATATATAGAGAAAAAAAAAGCAGCCGGGTATGGTGGTGCATGCCTGTAGTCCCAGCTACCTGGGAGGCTAAGGCAGAAGGATTGCTTGAGTCCAGGAGTTTGAGGTTGCTGTGAGCTAGGCTGATGCCACGGCACTCACTCTAGCCGGGGCAACAGAGTGAGACTCTGTCTGGAAAAAAAAAAGATATCGTATTAAGTGGCTTGAGGATTGTTCAGTCAAAATCTGTAAGAGAGAAAAATAATCTAATACAGCTTTGCATTTAAGTTCTGCCCAGGTTTTTCAGAAATAACTGTGCTGTGTGACGGAGGGACAGTAAGATTGGTCAGGGTCAATGTCACCTGGCTCTGGAGGGTGAGTCCTCTAATCCAGCTGCCCCCATCAGTCTCAGTCCCCAGATAAAAGCAATGCCTCTTCTGACAGCCTGCTCCAGGTTCCAGCAACCCAGGGGATCGTATTTCCTAGGGCAGGTAATAGGAGAATGGAAGCAGAAAGCCTTGGCCAGCAAGGAAGAAGCTGCTTGCATGTAAGGCAGCCGACTTCTCTGCACACTAAATTTGGCTTCTAGGATCAAAATTCCACAGTGAGTTCCAAGGCCTGGAGTTTTCATTAGCAAAATAGAAAATACTAATAGCCTCAATTTACTGAATGCTTATTATGAACCATGTACTCTTGTAAATACTTTACTTGTGTTATTTTATCTTCACAACTGTTCAGAACTGAGGCATTGAGAAATTAAATAACCAGTGTAAATTCATTTAGTTAGTAAGTGGCAGATCTGGGACTCAAAAATCATGGGTAGCTGATTTTAGATTCTAAATTCTTAGTTATTGTTGTTTGTTTTTGTATCCCCTCTTCTATATGGCATGTGATAATGTGTTCCTCATTTTAAATCCATGACATCAGTCAATTTAAGGCCAACTCTAGTAACCTTTATACAAGTTTCTAAAAGCAGTCTTCCTATTCTTTCTCTTTTATGGGTACCACAATGACTCTCAAGTGGAGGTATTTTCTGGCATCCAAGTAATTAAGTTTCACTAGAAAATAGCTATTGATGAACTTACAGGTATTGAGAAGATTTTCTGCTGCTGGCATTGCAATGTCTAAAAGTCAAGGGAAAAGAAAGTGAAAATATTTACATTTTAATATTAATATTATTTTACTTTTGGAAACACATTATTCTGTAAGTATAATCATTTTATTTAATCTCGACAATATAATTTCTATGTTCATAAATTAGCATAGAGAGTAATAAAATCACTGTACTCATTCTTCTGTTTCTAAAAAGACACTCAAGTTCCTCATTGTAAGTTACCTGAAAAAGAGGTGTGGGTCCTGGAAAGTACTAAAATATGGAAAAAATTGTGATCTTCTGCCATATTCTCAATCCAAATCATCAGAACATTGAATGTATTTGACACCTTTTATGGACCACTTTAAATGTTCTTGGCTCATCTCTTATTCCAGCCACAGTTGTGGTGGCTACATAGATTTGGATCTGCTTTGCTCAGGGGTAACTTGACAGGTACCCTTCTCAAGTCAGCACCTAAGACTTTTTACTTTCTTTCAGAAGAAACCTACAGGACACTCCCAAATGGACAACTAGGATATGTGGGCGTTAATGCTGGTAGAGCCACTGACTAACGTAACAGGGGAGCTGATGGACAAAAGCTTCCACTTTAGTCATTGGGGAATGCAGCTTTCAAATACAATCTATGAGGTCCCATGGGATGGAACCGGAGTTGCCCCTAGAGGTGGCCAACTCGGTGTCTCTCAAATCAACGTCTTCATGAAAGTCTGTCTCAGGCTCTGCTTTTTGGCAAACAAGGCTAATAATGCAAATATATACTTTAACAAATAATGCTAATAACTAAGAAAGAGTACATACATTGTTATATTTAGCATATTTTTTGTGTTGAGTGCATGTTACTATATTTTCATTCTTTAAAAATTAATACTCTGTGTGTTCAGTTTCAATTATTTGAAACATTTGGTTAAGCATGCCATCCCATTTTTCATTAATTCTGGGTCAAAGGAATTTTATTCAGGTATGAGGCAGACTTTAATATTGTCTTCTCATTCTTGGATAGACAAATTATTTCAGGGAATATTACTGAATGAAATTATTTACTCCAGAGA
>JAQIFY010001087.1:0-14487 GCA_028533085.1 Varecia variegata | reverse complement strand
TTAATACTTTTATATATTATATATAAAATTGAAAAGACAACATTTTGTATTTATATATATTTTTAAAATGCAAAGGTAAGCAAAGAAAAATAACTCTCCCTTCCCTATTAAAGTCCCAGTCACTACGCCCTTAGAAGTCAGCTTAGTGAATTCTGCATGTCATTTTCCAGAAATAGCCTATGCATGCAGACACACATAAATACAGACAGACACAGCCACCCACACAGACACACATACACACACAAACATGGCTCTATACCTTACGTCTTCTCTCCTAATGTATCTTGTAAATCAATCCATTTCAGCCCATGTACATCAACTACATCGTATTTCACAGCTGCAGAACGTTCCATACCATTGCTAATCATTTGTTTTTACCATTCTTCATATTCATGGACATTTGAAGTCTTTCAGTGTTTTGCTATGAACTGATTACTAAACAATACTTCGGTGAATACCTTTGCACAGCCCTCTTTGTTCATATCGCATGAGCATGGCTGTGGGACATACCCCTGGATATTTAGTGGCCAGATATGTGCATTTAGAATTTTGAAAGATATTAGCAAAGTGATCTTCCTTTAAGTTGTAGCAACCTGAGTGTACTATTTCCCTACACTCATGAAAACTCTATTTGTTAACAACCTTCTGATCTTTGACATTTTGGTAGATAAAAAGGGACCCTTGTTTTTATTTATGTTTCCTATAATAGGCTGACCTTGAGAACCTTCTCAGATTTTTATTTTCTTGTTTTCTGCAGTTCTGATCATGCCTCAAGCTCCTTTTTCTATTTGATTTGATTCTTATTTATACTTAAACTCTTTATATTTTAAGGAATTAGCCCTTTGTTTAACCACATATCTTATAATATTGTTGCTAATTAGTTTTTGTCTTTTAACTTGGTTATGGTATTTTTTGTGAAGCACAGATTATTATTCAATAAAGTTACCAATATTTTCCTCTCACGACTCCTGGGTTTTGCTTCTGTCCCTCTTCAGGCAAGCGCAGCCTGTTACTAAGAGTTAAATGTCTCTCACAAAGGCAAGTGGCAAAGGGCAAAACTGGGAGCTAAGACAAAAATCCAATTCTTTTAAATCCATTGTTTTTTTGTTTTCCTCATTGCCTCCCAGCAGCTCTGCTTCCTGGACAAAAGCTTCATCCTCTGCTAAGGAATTTCAAAGATCAGCAAATGGGAATGTGTGTGTGTGGGAGGGGGTGGTATTTGGTGGGGCAAAGTGGGGGGTGCTGCAGGGTTCTTCTGGCACCTTCTATCACTGCTGGGCAGAAGGCATCTCATGCATGGGACCAGCCCCACCCCCAGCCCTAAGCAGAGAGGCAGGAACTGAGTGGGCGAGGGCTGGGCGTGGGGTGGGAGGGGCCGTGGAAATGGTGTTGCACAATCTGTTGGGGTGGCCTCACCCATGAGGCCCGGCCTTCCCCAGCAGGGAGCCGGGACTGCACAGAAGGGGAAGGGGTTGCTCTGTCCATCCTGCCCGGATGCTCACGGGCTCCGTGGGAGAAGTTGCCTGGCATCCAAGGGCGCACACTGGCTGCCCCCAGACGGCAGTTTAGGATATGTACACTATAGAGAACCACCCCCGCAGCATCCTTTTATAGATAGGGTGGTACGTCCTGCTCTGTGGCAAACTGTCGCAGTGTACACCTGCTCTAGAGCACTTACTGCCTGCTGATTATTTATAGTACTTTTTTTGCTCTCAATATTGAATTATATGGTTTCCCTATTAGGTCTGCCACAGACAGCGACATGGGGGTGCAGACTACGTGCTACACGGCGATGCCAACACCTCGAGTGTGAAGGTTTGCTCTCTCTAAAGAAGCACATTTGGGAAGAAGGATTGGATGCTCTTTGAGTCGCCTCATTTTATGGAAAATGTCTCTCCCCCTCTTTTCACTACCAATTCAGCTATTTCTCTGCTCACAGTCACCTCTATTCAAGGTTTAGTAAACTCAAATCCATCCTCTAATTCTGGAGTCCTCAGATATTAATAGTATCTAAAGACACATTTATGTTGAAGAAAAAATCATAAATAAATCCAATTTTTGATTTCCTAACAAATGGTGGTACAACTGAGTAAGAGTTAAACTCAGAGAGAGTCTAACTGGGAGAAAGTGTGTGCAGGTGTGAACATTTCCCAGTGGAATGTGTGTGTGTGTGACCTTACCAGCTGGTAATAACCACGATGGCAACCGTGACGATGACAATGGCACTGGCTCACATTTATTAGGCATGTGCCCTGGGCCAATGATTGCTGTCTGTTGTAGCCAAGATTGGGGCCCGACAGCTTGCTGGCCGGCTTCCTGCAGAACAAGGCTAACTTGACTGTGGACCACACTCCGGTAACCACAGCCTCACTATCAAGGGCCATCACATCTTTGCCACATCTAGGACACCGGAATAAAAGACTCTGGCAGGAGAAAAATCAAGGCACGCACTGCTTGTCAGTGGCTTGGATTTTTTCATGATCTGGGCTCATGAGCTATGCGGGAGTTTGACTTCAGGTTCTCTTCTCTTTCACCTAAAAGGATGTGTCTCTAGCTTTCTTTGCCAAATACAGTGAGATTCCTTTGCCAGGGCTCTCAGGGGAGGAACAGTCATATATTTGGGTATCATTTGTCCCAGCAATGGGAATTGTGAAATGATTTTCAGAAAAACTATCCAGTGATAGCCTGTTTGGATAGAACGTGAGCATTGTTTTGATTTTTTAGTGGAAAAGGGAGTCTTACAAAATCAGCTCAATTCCCTCTGCTTTCTCTGGTTCACTCCCCTGTGTTGGGGGGAGGGCAGAGCAGTGCTAGGTGTCTTCATGCTTCCTCACAGTCAGGAGAAAAGGGATTTTCACCCGTGAGTGCTTTTGCAAGTCATCCCCTAGCAACGGCTCTAATGCACTCACAGCTCATCCCAACTTAGGTCTCTAATGCCTTGAGGTATGTGCTTATGGTCTCTCTGGGCTCGAGGCGTCTTCTTGGACTTCCTCCCGCTGTTCTCTGATTTCCTTTGTCCAGATGAGACTAAGGATTTTGAAAGAGTCTCTTGGACTTCTGCACACTCGGCCAGATTGTGCAACACGCTCAACTCTGAGGGAGAAAACGAAGCCAGGAATTGCCGGCTACAGTATGGCAAAAGTGATGGCAGGAGCCAAGACCCGGGTTCAGGCGGTGGCTGGCTCAGGTTCGGGGCACTGCTGCAGCCTCCTTGCCTCCTGCCTGGCTTCATTCTGCCTGCCCTGCCGCCCCCTTCGTCTGTGCTGCGTGGCCCTGCCCACACCGTCCTCCTGGGTGACCATCTCCATCACGATTCCTTCCCTACTACTGGTAAGCTGGAAGCCAGCTGTCCCCGATCTGGACTTTGAGGTTCCTTTTAACCCAAGCCCAGCTCACCTGTCCCTCTTGAGCTCCCGTTTCTGCTCAACACGACACTTCTGTCCTGTCCCTCCTGTCCCACTGCTGTTGCTTTCCACCCTGCCATCCTTCCCCTGCCCTGGCCACGGCCAAACATCCCCAGGACATCTGTGCTTTGCTTGAGGTGTCTGCTTCTGTCTTTCCTGAGATGTGTTCCCGAGCGTCTTTGCCCATCTGAGCCCCACCTCCTTCTGGGGGGCACAATTCAAACTTGATGGCGTCTACGGTGCCTTCCCATGCCCAAAGCCATCTCTCTTCCTTTAAACTCTTTCAGAAATGTTCTGTATTTCTCACTGCAGTCAGCCTTCCACAATTGTAATCTGTGATAATGTTGTGGGATGACTGTTTCTTGTCCCCGCCTCATTTATATGTTGAGGCTCTAACCCCCACTATGAGGATATTTGGAGATAGGGCCTTTGGGAGGTCATTAGGATTAAATGAGGTTATGGGGATGAGACCCTGGTCTGATGGGCTTATTGCCCCTGTAAGACGAGACACCAGAGAGCTCGTTCTCTCTCTCTTTCTCCAGGAGCAGGCACTGAAGAAGGGCCACATGCACCAGTGGGGTGACAACAGTCATCTGCAAGCTAGAAAAGGGTTCTCACCAGAACCCAACCATGCTGGCACCTTGATCTCAGACCTCCAGCCTCCAGGACTGTAAGAAACACATTTCTGTCGTGTGATCCATCCAGTCTACAATATTGTGTTATGGCAGCCTGAGCTAAGGCAGACAATGTTTCAAGTGCTTTGCTGGGTATCTTCTTTGTCTCTGCTTTCACTTCCTCTCTTCCCAGCAGGATAGCACCGCCCGCCCCTCCCCACTGGGAGAGCAAGGTCGTACACACCTTAGCATCCTTGAGGGGAACTGACAGATAGGGATTGGTCTCATTCAAATTCAATTCAGCATTTCAGGCCACTTGGGGTAAGGTCTGTCTACGTTTGTGAAAGTATGCTTTTTGGAAATAATTCAAGAAGTCCAGTTTTCTATCTTTAAGATTGTATTCTAACTGGAATAATATTTCCTAAAAATATTGTTCGAGAGAACTCCTTTTGAGACTTCCATGTACAAATTGAAATTATGGATTGATTCCCTTAGTAGGCAGACATTAATGGGTTTTCCTTACTCTTGACAGTGCTTCAAATTTGTTTTTCATCCTTCTGAAGTAGTTCAAATCTCCAACCTGCCCTTGTGTTTACATTATTTCTTCATGGTAAGAGCCCCTTATAACCACAAAGGTAAGTGTCATCTCATCCTTCATCCGAACCACTGTGATTTCCCAGGAAGTTAAACCAGAATTGGTGAAGTTTAATAACATACGCATTTGACAAAATAAGTTCTCTTCCCTAATCAGTTCACATTTTGCAAAAGCTCTATCTCTGCATAGCACACCCATTACTACATGGGAAAGGAAAAAAGCCCCCAAAATGTTTCTGAGGGCTGGTTTCTCACTCTTTCCGTCCTTCGTAGATGGGGTATCGATTCTTTCTCTGAAATGTATCTCAACACTGTTCCAATAACAGCAGACAAGGGAAGGACTGGTTTCTTGGGAACTCACTGCACCTCCACTTAGAAATGTAGGTGGCCCAGCGACCACAGCAGCTGATGAAGGTAAGTGTGTTCGATTGTCAGGCAGGATACCTAACCCAGTGGGGCTGCTCTGTCCTCTCTGGGAAAAGGATCGCAATGCACTTCCTGTCCTCAAGTGGATGCGGGTTTGTTATCTGTAGGAAGCACTGGACAAAGCCTTCCTGGATTACTGGTGAAGCAGCTGAAGAAGCTCCTCTGTAACCATGTTGTGAACAGCACAGCCTACGCATGCTGAGACCCTCTGCCTGGGTAGAAGGGCCCTCCAGTTTCTCCCTCCCGTGCAATGGCAGTGCCCTCCGGCAATTCTGTTTCCTGCCCCACCTTCTCTAGCCGATGCTCCCCACTGCTCACAGACGGCTTGGCCACAAGTGTCTGTACCCAGAATCCTTGTCCAGAAACATTCAGTGTTCCCTGAAGCATTTCCATTATTAATTCCAAACATCTTCAGCAAGGTATCCAAAGCCCTTCACAATTTCCCCTCTTCTAAATGTTTCAGCTTCTCTCTTGTTACAGCTTCCCAAGCATGTGACTCAACCCCCGTGGGTCTCAACATGATCTGGTGTCTCCTACCTGTGCTCCAGGTGTTCTCCTTCCATGCGCCCTTCCCTTGTCACCAGTTTAGCCAGTGCTGTATGCAGTCGGGTTGGAGTCCAGGCAAAAGGAAAGACAAACACCCTCATATGTACTTATCAAAATATGCTCCCATATTTGGAATCAGATTTAAAAGTTAATAAAATTTCTATAATTTAAAAAAATGACTATAGGCTGGGTGCAGTGGCTCATGCTTGTAATCATAGCACACTGGGAGGCCAGGAGTTTGAGTCCAGCCTGGACAATGTAGTGAGACCCCATCTCTACAAAAAAATAAATTCAAAATGAACCAGGTGTAGTGGTGCATGCCTGCAGAGAGGCTGAGGCAGGAGGATCCCTTGAGCTCAGGAGCTTGAGGTTGCAGTGAGCTGTAATTGCACCACTGACTGCACTCCAGCCTGGGTGACAAAGCGAGACCTCATCTTTAAAAAAAAAAAAAAAAAAACATATATAAAGCTCTATGTTGCCCAATCTGTTCTCAGGTCACTGTCAACCCTCCTCATAAACACTCCTGGTAGGGACTAGGAACCAAGGGCTGATTGAAAAGGACTGTTCTCTTGTACACCGGTGCACAATGATAAAATAAAAACAACATCCTATCTTTGTTGAAATTTTGATGTTCTGTTCATCATGGAGGGTTTTTTTTTTTTTTTGCATTTATGTCTATTTTAAAAATATTTCATTAAAATATTATTTATCTTGCTTACTGAGTTTTTTGGCTCCTTGACATGTTGTAGACTAGTTAAGTGGCACTTATTTTACCTTAATCCCCACCCTGACTCTGGCAAAAGTCTTTGAGAGTCCTGTTCAGATTGTATTTCGTTTTGTATTCGGCCGGTCCTCACCCTGCCCTGTCCCGACACTGTGACCTACCAGCATATCTCTTTCCAAGCCCACTTCCATTGCTCCTCCACGTGCTTTGCTGGAGTAAACACGCCCAGTCTATTCATTCATACCCTCATGGATTCACTTGCTCATCCAACATTATCCAAGCACCTTCCACATCCAAAGCACTGGCCAGGAGCTACTCAGGGCTCGAGGCTACTCCCGGAGCAGCAGAGAGCCACCTGCCAGTCTCCCCTCCTGGTCAGCCTCCTGCACTCCCAGCACCCTGGAGGCTCCAATCTCCCCTTGCCCCTGGCCCGAGCCACAATTCCCTGGATGAACCAAAGTCAAACTCTTTAACAGGAAAACTTTTAGAGACCTTGTCCTTACAGAAAAGGGAAAAAGCAAGATTCCTAAAACCATCAGTACGGTGTTTCAATTAGGAAAGGTAAGGTTCAGATTAGCTACGTATGGCTGGGCTCCAGGAACCCCGTGCAGGCAGAGAAATTGTCTGCAGGGCCTATGCCAATGTAATCCACCGCTGGGCAGCTGGTGGGAGGTCGGGGCAGGCCAGTTCGCTGATTCACCAGGGAGGGCTTTCCAAGAAAGGGGGCAGCCCAGGGATCTGACAATGGGAAACTGTTTTTCCTGTGCCTGGTCTGAGCAACTCCCTCCCCTAAGCCTATGGAGTGAGGGAGCTCCTCAGCTCCAGCTGTCTGGCACTGCATTAAACACCCAGCAAACCGCAGGAAAGAGACGCTCCCTGTCCCAGCTGGAAGGAGCCCAGACACTGATGACCACGGAGAAAAGCCCCAGGTACGTGGAGACCAGCAAACACGATCAGGGCTGCCAGCAACTTCTGAGAAGGAAGAAATCTCCTCGTTGGGAACCTCTTCTTGGGAATGAGTGTCAAAATAAGGAACCTAGAATTTGCTGGCCACGTCTGAGGCCACGTTTTGGGGACTCATAGATGTGATGCCATCTAACCTCACCACACCCCCCTTGAAAGTAGATTTCATTGCCTTCCCTTTCCCCAAGAGGAAACTGAGGCTCAGAGTTAATGTCCCCATGAGCAGGACTGGGGTTGGTACCCAGGTCTGTGCCACTGAACCTCTTGGGCTTTCCCGGCAATCAAAGCCCTCAAACGGTGTCTCCTCTTTGGAGACACTGTAATAGCCCCGCTGTCCGTTCAGGCAAGGGGAGTGTGGTGTGTGGCCCCCTTGGTAGGATTTCAGGGGTGCCGCTGCCGAAGAGTTTCCCTCTGTAGCTTGCCAGTACCACCTGGAACTCAGACCATCATCACTCCTTTGGTTGTTTAAATCATAAATGTTTACCTGTATTCAATCTTCCCATGTACTAGCTGCTTCTCCGAAGTCCACAAAGCATTCAACTCTTGCCAAGCTAAAAATAACAAAACCAAAAAATTTCCACACCTCTGCCCTCCCCCCCCCCATTTATAACCTTCTCCTTGATGCTCCGACTCTTTGGAAAAGTGGAATCATAGCGCCACTGAGTCTCTTTATCACCATTTAGCCAGTTTCTGCATCTTTAAAACAAGCTTTCCTAAGGGGCTTGGTGGCTCCTAATTGTCACCTGTGATGGCATCTGTCTAGTCTTCTTCCTACCTGACCTTTCTGTGGCATTCAGCGTTGCTGATCACCACGTCCTTGAACCGTCTTTTTCTCAGCTTCTGGCAAACTCCAGTTTTTCCTGATTTATTTATGCTGGTCGGATTATTTCTCCTCCTTCTTTTCCCTGCGTGTCGGAGTGACCTGTAATTTAAAATCAATTCCTTCTTTTGTTCCTTCTTTAGCTCCCTCTTGGCCCAAAGCATCTCCTTAGAAACCATCACCCAAGGTGGAGACACGAAATCGTATGTTTTGATACCTGCTTTGATCCCTCGTTTTCCACGTTCATTTTTACAAAGTCTCGTACATTCTGCCTTCTTTTATTCATCCTGACTCCTCTGTTTTCTCTGCTGCTACCCTCTTTTAGGTCACTTGTAAGTGGAAGGCTCCTAGCTGGTCTTCCTGTTCATAATATTTCCCCGATCTCCACGAGGCTGTCAAAGAGATCTTTTAAAAGTAGAAATATAGCCAAGTTAAGACATAAATAAAACCCTTGCTACAAGTTTAGGTGTGAACGCCCCAGGCTGGCAGTGAAGCCTCTTTATAAAGAAATGCTACTGGGCTCTGCTAGACCTGCCTCCAGCCACTACCACCACAGCCCTGCCCTGGGGCCACCCAGCCCAGGTCTCACCTCCCTTCAGGAGAAGCCACTCTGTCCATGCCTCAAGGTCCAGCTCAGATGTCACCTCCTCTGACCAAGTTTCCTCTCCCTCCCCCAGGAATGGCTGGAGGCTGAGTAGGTCTCTGTGTCCCCACAGCACAGAATCCTTCCACCCACAGAACCCACCCCAGCCCCCTATTTCATATAGAGGTGCTGGACATGTAGGAGCCAGGTTTTATGCAATTTTCTTTTTGTAGTACAGTCACTGATACATCATAGATGCTCAATAAATGATAATGATGACCATGCAAATATATGAATGAGCGAGTGAACTAGTGATTTAAATAGTTCTTTCAAGGACTTCCAGACAGGAGGGAGGGAGAGAGATGGGGGCAGACAGAGAAGAAGCAGGTGCCATGCGCACAGTGGCACACACCAGCCTACTGGGTCACCAGCCAGAGTCAAACGCAAGGATCAGGTTGGTTTTATTTGGCAGAGAGCTGGCTGAGGTTCAGAGCTGGGGAGCTGCCTTGGAAACCCCAGGCCAGGTTGGGAAGCTGCGGTGAGCGGACCACGGCCCTGGAGGTTCGAGGGCTGCATGGGGCCTCCGGGTGTCCCGTGCATTCCAAACTGAAAGGAGACAGCAAAGTGACCAAACAACCACTTCACAACTTTTTCTTGGGCCTTTTTTATAGAGTTACCATTTTCTATGCTTGTAGCATAAACGCCCTGAACTGACACTGCTGGAAGCCTCCAAGGAGAGGAGTCCGTTCACTGGTGTAGTAAGGGCGCCTCCTGGTGGATCTATATGAAATGACTAAAGAATATCAATTCTCTTTTTCAACTTTCTTTCTACATATCTATTTTTGTATCTGTATTGGCTTCCTGTTGCTCCTAGAACAAATTATGACAAACTCAGTGGCTTAAGACAATACAAATTTATTATCTTACTGTTCTATAGGGTAGGAGTTCAAAACGAGTTTCATTGGGCTAAAATCAAGGGGTTGGCAGGGATGTGTCCCTTCTGAAGCCTGCAGGCTCCACGGGTGAATTCATTGTCTTGCCTTTCCCAGTTTCTAGAGACCACCCACATGCCTTGTCTCGTGGCCCCTTCCTCCACCTTCAAACGCAGCAACGTCGAATCTTTCCGACCCTCCTCCTCTTGTCACATTGCCCGCTGGCTCTGACCCCAGCTGGGAGAGCTTCTCCTCTTTTAAGGATTCCTTTGATTAGATTTGGCCTATCCCATGTTAACCCAGGATAATCTTCTTATCTCTGCATTCTTCACCTTTATCACACCTGCGGTATCCCTGTGGGCACATAGGTGTCATATTCACAGGTTCCAGGGATTAGGATGTGGACATTTTTGTTGCGACATTGTTCTGCCATTCTGCCAACATCGTGTGCGGTATTCCAGGTGCTAGAGGACAGAATGAATAAGACAATTGTGTCTCATGGAGCTGTCACTCTGCCGAGGGCAACAGACCCATCAGCAGGCGCGGCCTCTGGCACTTATAACCCAGGTATGTGGGAACGGTGAGGAGGGAGCGTCAGCTCTGCCGGGACACGTCAGAGACACCTTCGGCTGGGAGATGAATTAGGAATAGTATTTACTGAATGTGGCTCTGGTTTGAATGTCCCCTCCAGAACTCATGTCGAAACTTCCTCCCCGACGTGGCAGTATTGAAAGCTGGAGCCTTTAGGAGGTGGCTGGATGGTGAGGGCTTTGTGCTCGGATGAAGCCACTCTAGGATTAATGGGTTGTCACCGTAGGGGAACCGGTGGCTTTATAAGAAGAGGAAGAGAGACCTGAGCTAGCACCTTAGCATGCTCAGTCCCCTCACCACGTGGCAGCCTGGGCCACCTCAGGACCTGTAGAGCCCCCACCAGGACGAAGGCTCTCCCCAGATGCGGCCCCTCCACCTTGGACTTCCCAGCCTCCAAGACTGTAAGAAGTAAATTCCTTTTCTTTATAAAATATCCAGTTTCAGATGTTTTATTATAAGCAACAGAAAACAGACTAATAGAAATGCCTTGTTTATGACTAGAGCCTGCTCTACTCACTGTTCACTGTTTTCCTACGTGGCTTCCAGGAAGGAGGGGAGGGGACTGTGTTGAGGGCGTAGGGACGCCTAAGTGCATACAGAAAGGAGTGGTTCCCAGGAGGGTGGGAGCCATAAAAGTGACGGGAAACCATTTAATCAAGCGTAAGATAACATTCCATATAAGATTTACAGGACATAATTGTATCTCATAAACAGAACTACTCAACGAGGCATTTATTTGAATGCAGATTTTTCTGCAGTTCAGTCCTACGTCATGGCGTGCCCTGCTGGTGCCTGGCTGTCGTGGAACACAGAAGGCAGATTCTCCACGTCCCCCCAGCCTGTGAGTGATGCTACTTGCAATGCCTCTTTTGTTTCTGAAGAGGAGGCTGAGGCCAAGGCCTGGTGCCATCGTGCACTTAATCTTTCATCTGATGTGGCGGAAACCTCCTAGGGATTTCCCAACCAAAGCTCTGTGCCGCCCTTTGCTGAGAACTGATCTGGGGAGGTGCATGAATGATGTCAATATTCAAAGACTTAACAGGAAGTCAACAGATTTGCTGGTCACAGGCCCCTAAAGGGACTCTGGCTGATTGCAGTTGCTTGTTTTTCTTTACACAGACCCTAGTAACAGATGACAGCAGGACACACAGAATCCTAGAGCGGTAGGGCTGGTTAGGACCAACCTTCTTGTTTCATAGACAAAGACACCAACACCAAGATTAGGGAAATGCCAGCTAGTGAGCGCTAGCAGTGGGACTCCCTCTCCAAGTTCCAATCAATCAAGATCTTCCATGATCATATGCCGTGGAAAGTTCTGGAGAGGGCAAGAGGAGTGTGTGACACAGAGGTACCCTGGAGGAGCCCACAGTCTGGCTTGGGGAGCCACTGTTCATACACCCTAAACAGTAAGCTAGTGGATGTGACTATCCACATTAGTGACTCTGGGTGCTTTCTCTACCCCAACAACCAATTCTCCAACTTTCCAATGCCAATGAGGTGTCCAACAATTCAATTTAATTCTGACACTAACCACCCGAGTTAGTGCAGACTCCACAGGTTAAGAGCTCGGTCCCACAAGACTGTCCCCATCTCAGACACCAGCCAAAAGTGCCGAACCACCCACACTTCTGACTGACCATAAGTCAGAGGCTCCCACAACTCCTTCCTTAGGTTTGATTATTTGCTAGAACAGCTCACAGAACTCAAGAAAGTACTTTACTTACTTTTACTGGTTGATTATAAATGATACAACTTGGAAACAGCCAAACGGAAGAGATGCGTAGGGCAAGGTGTGGGAGGGACGAGGGGTGGAGTGTCCATGTCCTCTCTGGGTGCACCACCCTTGAAGTGCTCACCAGCCCCTCGAGGTGCTCACCAGCCTGGAAGCTCTCCAGACCCCATTGTTGAGGGGTTTTGTGGAGGTTTCACTGGGAAGGCAGGATTGATTAAATCATTGGCCATTGGCGGTTGGCTTCAGTCGCCAACTCCTCTCCCATCCCAGGAGCAGAAAGTTCCAAGCTTCTTATCAGAGCTTGGCCTTCTGGCAACCAGCCCCCATCCTAAAGCTCTCCAGGGCCCTGACAAGAGTCACCTGTTAGGACAAAAGATGCTTGTATCACCCTTATCATTTAGGAAGTTCCAAGGGTTTGGAGCTCTGTGCCAGGACCTGGGGACAAAGAACAAATAACTTTCTATACCACAGTGACACGGCCATGAAGGCCACAAGATTTCAGAGGCAGAGGAGGGTCCTTACAGAGGTTTGAGTGGGGCAGGGAAAGGCTCTCCCACACTGACCCCAGATGAATAGCAAGTTCACCACCCAAGTGAGCTCTTTGGTGGTTGCAACAGCTCTGAGAGGTCTCTGCCTCCTCGGAACTATCTGGGTCGTGAACCCAGAGCTCACCTGGTCATGCGCATATGGGCCATAACCGCCTCTGTGCACTCCTGTGTTTGAAAGTGCCTGGCACAGTAAGTGTTTACTATTGGTATTTTTAGTTTTTAATTTTTTCTTTTAAAATTCTCTTATAGATTTGCCTCCTACAAGCCAGATGGTAGGCAATGCTTGTTGCACTGAAGCCAGCCATTAGCTGTCACTTGGAGTCACTAACACATCCACTAAGCTACTTTTTAGGATTGTCCTTGGGAGAAAACAGAGCCTGGAGAAAACAGAATCCTCACCCACTTCCTTTGAGAGCTGGGAGAAGCTCAGAAGCAAGGCAGAGTGAGAGGCTACTGCTCTGGGCTCAGGCAGGCTGAAATTGTAAGGGAAAATAAGGAGGTAGACGAGGGAAAAGGGGGAGAGGAAGGAGAAAATGCAGAAAATAAACTTTGTAAGTCTGCGTAAGGCCCGGAATGATAGCTACGAAATGCTCAATAAATCAACCGCATCAAGTCTCAAGTCTGCAATTGGTCTAGGCAGATGGGTTCAGCTCACCTGTTCATTGTCTAAGCAATTTAGTGTGGGCTCTACTGCCCTCTTCTGGAAATAATGGGAATTGACTTTTACTTGTGGTTGTGCAAATCAGTCTTAAATGCCGGAAATCCGAGGCCAATTTCACCATGAGAGCTGAGTCAGAATTTGGGAGGTGGCTCAGGAGGAAGGAGGAGCTGGGTGGGAGGAGGTGAAGATAACATAGCATATTTCTTAAAATACACAGAGAGGTTTCAACAGTCCATTTAAACTTTAGTAAGAATTCACTGACGCAAGGAAGAGCCCTGTATAAAGTTGTGTTCATGAGCAGGTGGTTTGTGGAGAGATTGGTTTGTAGAGGAAAGAGCTTGGACTTTAGAGTCAGACCAACCTGAGTTCAAATCTGGGCTCTGCTGCATGTTATGTGAGTAGGTGACTATGTGTGCCCAGGCGGATTATTTAAGCTCTCAGGCTCAGTTATCTCATCTGTAAAATGGAGACCAAGGTGCCCCAGAGGGGCATGAAGTAAGATGACACATTTCAGAGGAGTAACCAGTCAGACTCCCCTTCAAGAAATTTAGTTGGAGAAAATTATACAACCCTAATGGGAAAAATAAAGAGAAACCCAAGTAAGTGGAGAAATATGTGTGACGTTCAAGAATAGGTAAAAGAAATTGATGAGGATTGAAGTCAGAATAGTGGCTACCTCTGGGGGAGTGTGGATATTGACTGAGAGGCTGGAAGTGTCCTGTGTTTTGATCTGAGTGGGAGTTACACACACACACACACACACACACACACACACAGATTTATCAAGCACACACTTAAAATTTATGCATTTTACTAATGCATAACATACACAGTTTTTAAAAAGAGAAGAGGAGGAGGAGGAGGTGGAGAAGAAGGAGGAGAATAAAAGAAATGGAAAGAAAAGAAAAAAGACTTTGAAAGCTGGGTCAGGTGGAGGAAATCCCCAGAACTTAAGTCAAGATCATGATCTCAGCATTTTTAACTCTGCCCACCCCCATCCCTTCTAAGACCTCATTACATGATCTGTATTGGTTCTGAAAACTATGGGGAGAGACATCCATATGCAGGGACTATGTGAGCAGGTAAAGGTGAGCTCACCTGTGATTCTGCCCAGGTGAAGGGAAAGTCTGTGGGGAGTGAGTAAAAGTGATTTCTATAAGAAACCCCTTGGCTCCCTTGGCATTGGAGGGTATAGGTTTCACTGCTACCAGCATTTCTGGAAAGTACTCTAGGTTTGGGGCTAAGCACAGAGTGGGAATCCCCACTTGCATGCCAGGTGTACCATGCGCATCAAAAGCAAGCTCAGCTGCAGCTCTTCCCCAGCTAATAGGTAAGAAGAGTTGTCCTGC
>JAQIFY010001086.1:0-14487 GCA_028533085.1 Varecia variegata | reverse complement strand
CTCCTGTGCTTCTGAATCACGCAGTTCCTGAAATCCACTCAGCTCTGTGCAGCTCAGCCAGCAGCACCTTTAGTGATAGCACCACAGGCCTGCAGGAGCCTGTCCACTTGTGCCCATGTTTACAGTGCAGCCAAGGCTCAGGGCAATGAGCTTTGTCCACGGACCCACCTGGGTTCAAATACGAGCTCCCCACCTGAGTGGGGAGTTGAGTGACTGGGCAAGTTATAAAAATCACGACCTCGGCAGCTAACATGAACAACACGTTGACAAATGCCAAGTGCTGCTCCAAGCCCATTTAGTCATCCCAAAGCCCTGTGGGCAAGCGCCGTTGCCCCCGAGCTCAGGAGGAGCAAGTGGGTGCGGGGGGGGGGGGGGGGCAGTGTGTTGCTCTCGACAGTGCGGTCCCCCTCTGAGCTTCGGTTCCAGCCTGGCAGCCTGCGGGCTGGTGTGTGAGTGTCCTGTGTCTGCTGTAGCAAAACAGCACAGACGGGTGGCTTAAAACAACCGAAATTTCTTCTCTCACAGGTCTGCAGGCCACAGGTCAGAGGCCACGGTGTCAGCAGGGCCTCGCTCCCTCTGAAGGCTCTAGGGAAGGGTCCTTCCTGCCTCCTCCAGCTCCTGGGGGCTCAGCTGTTCCTTGGCTGGTGGCTGCAGCTTTGTCCCCTCTGTGTCCTCTCCTTTTCTGTCTCCTATAAGGACACACGTCACTAAATTCAGGGCCACGCTGGGTAACCCAGGGAGTTCTTGTCTCAAGACCGTTACCTTAATTCCATCTGCACAGACCCTGTTTTCAAATAAGGTCACCTTCTGAGGTTCCAGGCAGGCACATCTTGGGGGCCACCAATCAACCCTCTACCTGGCCTCCCAGGCGAGGGCCGGGGCAGGGGTGTTCCCAGCACGGGTGTCAGGTGGTGCTCCTGTGACATGGATTCCATCAGAGGCGTCTGAGCCGTTCACTGAGGCGCACCCACATGGCCCATGAGCCGCGCTCCCCAAGCTGGTGCCCCCAGGCCAGCGGCCATCTCAGGGCGAACTTGCCGTGGACCCAGTGTGCCATTCCAGCCACCATGGGAGAAGGGTGTGGTCTCTGAGGGCTCTTTGGTGGCCCGAAGAAATCATTTGTTCCCATTTGCTGTGGCCGACCAGGCCTTGCCACCACGAAGCCAGCTCAGAGGAAAGGTGGCCCCGAGAGGGACGGGCATTCTGACCACAGCTGGGGGAGCAGCCTTGGCCCCTGAGGGACACCGAGTCAGAGACCTGGTGCACGTACAAAGGACAGCAACTGTCTGTGGTGGGGGGGCCCACAGACAGGAATCCCAGGGCACCCCAGCCCCTCTCCAGTGGTGCTGAGCCCACGCTCAGACCAGACACACAGGCAGGGAGCGGCGGAGCTGCACCGTCACCTGGGGCATCAGACATTGACCAAGGGAGCCGTGGGGGGGCAAAGGCCGGCTCACCACGGCCTCTCTGGAGGGGAAGGAGCCCGGGGGGAGAAGTAGGTCACCCACCCCGTTCCAGGTGCAGACACAAAAGGGACAGGACAGACCCAGCCCTGTCCTCCAGGACAGCAGGGGAGGCCGGGGCTGGGGGTGCCAGGGACCAGGGCCTGAGTCCTGCTGGACCAGCACTTCGGGTGTGAGTCACCCGAAGCCCTGACTTCCCCTCTCCTGACTCCACATCGTATCTGAGGCTGGGGACGGCGGTCCGGTAGAACACAGCACAGTGCACGCAGACCGTGTGTGCCACGCGTGTGCCACCAGCATTGCCTGAGCTGGGCAGGCGAGCAGCTGGAAGAGCACTGGGCCACGCTCAGTAATCACCCTTAGCTGTTGTCACCAAGGAGGTGCAAAAAGAATTGCTGGGCTCCCCAGGGAAGAAGTAATGGCCTGGATTCTGGGGAGGGGACGAGGGGGCAGAGAGAGAATCAGGGACAGCTCAGCCGAAGGGTGAGTGACTCGCATGCAGGGTGTTGGTGGGCAGCCAAGGAGCAGGGAGACCGGAGGCCTGGCTGCAAGTTCCTTATGAGACCAGTTTGCCTGGGGGTGGCTCCTTTGGGGCTTTGAAGCTTATAGAGGAGTTTGGGCCTTTGTGCTGCAGGCAGAAATTTTTAAGATGGGAAGCAAGGTCAGACCAGCATCTTGGACATTATCACCTGGGACTTCGTGAAGGACAGGAGTCTGATTAAGATGAGGTAGGAGAACTTGGGGGAGCCTTGACTCTGGATGTGAGACCGTGAAAGACCACCAGGGACCCCCTCCACATGCTCCCTTGAGGCTCTAGCCAGAGGCCGAATCTGGTCTGGAGGGACCTGTGCTGACCCAGGAGGCCTCTCTGGCCGTCTCGCCTTGGACCAGCCCTCCCTGCTTCTGCCCCAGATCCTCCGGGCCCAAGAATCCCCACCTCAGCGGCTGGAAGCCACTAACCCGGGCCCCTCTCCCTAATATTCCAGATACTTCTACCTCCAGGCTCAGCCAGAGGTGGGGGCACAGGTGAGAGGTCATGCAGTGCACCGACTCAGCCAGGGCCTGGACTTTTCATTCAGGGCAGGGGACCAGCATCCCCTGCCCAGGAGGCACCCGCCACCCGGCAACCGGGGCCGATGCCACCCCCGAGGTCTGTCCTGCCGGCCCTCCCTCCTCCCCCAACCGCCCCCGACCCCGGGTGTCCATTCTTTGACCAAATGTTTTTGATTTTGCAGGAAGTAGAGCAAGGGCCTAATCTGAGTTTAATTTTTGAAGCAAGGCCTTTGATTTAATACTTATTCATTTAAATAATTAATGCCTCTGAGTCCAGAGTCAGAATGCACCTCAGTCTAGCCCGTCTCTTTCCTTACATGCAAAGGCAGACCTCACGGCACTTGGTGCCTCCAAACCATTAATTTATACCAACTGGGACATTCCAAGGGCCCGCGCAGTTCCCGAGCACGGCTTGGCAGAGCTCGCCGCCATCCATCGGCGATTAAATCCCATTATAATGTGCTGCTGTCCCCGAGGACCTGGGGCGCGAGCAGCTGCCTGTTTAGCAAGGATTCCGTGCACAGGCTCGGTCCTCTTGTGGTTATAGAATATTCCGGGCTTTGAGACATTTTTTCAAAGCTAGACTTCATTCGTTCAATCAATAAACATTTATTAAGTGCTAACTGTCTTCCAAGCACTAGGTAGACCCTTAGAGAGACCACTCGGACCCCAAAGAGAAAACACATGGACGTAAAATCTGCAGGGTCGAGTGTCACGGGGGACATCGCAGGGCAGGCGTGGTCGGGGCTGCTCGGTGGAAGATGACCTCCGGTGGACCCTGGAGGGTGGGTAGGTGGAAAGTGGGGGGAGGGGTGACCCAGGGGTGTGGGCAGAGGGGGGACGGCCAGGTGAAAAGGGGGGTGCGGAGGGACAGGGTGCAAGGCAGCTGAGTTTCCAAGGCGAGGCTGGGAGGGCTTTTCCTCTACGGCTTCCTGGGGGATATTTTTCATCTTTTTTTCTTTTTCAAAGCACAGGATGGATCTGCTCCCCTGGATGTCACCTCAAGTCTGCACTGGCCAGTTGGTTTCTGCTTAATCTCACTACGATGATATGTGATTTCTTGTCGTCCTGAGCAGAGCAAGCAAACAGCCCTGCTCTGCCTCTTGGAGCCCCTAGTTTGGTGCCTATATAGTGTAGAGGTTCCAACAACTGCAGCTCTTATTCTATACATGGAGAAACTGAGTCCTGGAGACAGGACTGTCCCTAGACGGACACTGGGTCTCTGGAGTCCCCTTCACAGGAGGCTCCACTGTAGGCACTTTGGGCTTTTAGTCAGAGGCTGATGTCAAGTTACACCAAACTGGACTTCAGTGCTGTTCAGAAAAGACAGGTGAGGGGACAGAGCAGACCCCAACACCCCACAAGAGGGAGGGGCTTCCCTGGCCCACCCCTGGAATTCAGCCAAGGACAATGTTTCTAATGAGACAGAACAGCTACCTTGCCTGTGCATCTGTTAAGCCATCGATAACCCACTGAAAAGAGCGTGGAACAAACGTGGGGTGAAGCTGGGGCCTTGCCGTCCTTTCTGGTCACCCCAGCTGTCTGAGGGGTGCACAGCTGTCTGCAAGCGCAGAAGCAAAGGCATTTGGGCCCTCGGTGGCTCTTGTGGTAGGAGCTCTTGGGACACGGGGGTGGAACCTTTCCCCTTCCCAGACACAGGACTTGGGTGAGGGCTGGTGAGAGAATGTGAGGGTGCAGGGTGGCCTGGGTGCCTCCCAGGGGACGTGCAAATGGCCTGGCTGTCCTGCTTGGCTTATGGCACATGCAAGCAACAGCATGGACCCAGGCAGGCCCAGGTGGCCATGCTCCCTCCAGAGAGGGGGCCTTCCCGGAGCCAAAAAAGCCACTCCCTGGGACCCAGGCTAACCCCAGGGCAAGGGTTTCTGCCTCATTGTGATGGGCACCCCAAAGTATTCACGGGGTGACTGAATGAGACATTCTCCAGTGCTGTCCTCCTCTCTCGGACATAGGACGGCCCACCAGCCACTGCCAGCTGGGTTTAATGTCGTGCAGGTGCCTCTGTCATCTCGGGGCTATAAACTGAGGCACGACACCAAGCTTCATAGTCAGTGGATGCCCTGAAACCAGGGGCGATTTCGCACGTGCCTGCATTATCCCAGCACCCAGAGCTTCCAACAGGGTTCTCAGGTCTTCGAAGGGCTCGGTGGCTGCCCGAACCCCTGGCTCCCTGCTCACAGGCTTGTAAGTAATTCACATACCCCAGGACCACCAGGTGGAAACCCAAAGGCTGCAGGAACACAGGACAGCTGGGATTCTCTCTGGTGGAGGGCAGGAAGGCTTCTTCCAATGGAATAATTTTTTCATCTTAAACTGTAAATATTGACTCAGAACCTGGGTTGGATGCTGGCTCTGCCACTTCTCGGCTGGTGGTTTTGAATGAGTCACTTAACTTCTCTGTGCCTTAGTTTCTTCATCCTAAGATGGCGTAATTATAGAGCCTGCCTCAGAGGATCAAATGGGAATTAAATAAATTCTCAAAGATTGCTTAGAGCTGGACGTGGCTGCAGGCCAGGTCCTGTGCCCAGCTGTGGGGACCCCCAGTTGAATACCACCCAGACCTGACCCCCAGGGAGCTCACAGTGTAGTAGGGACGACGGACAGACAATGCCTGCACAGCCAGGTGGGGTGGCCACAAGGGCAGCACGGAGCTCTGGGAGCCCAGAGGAAGCCCCCAACCACCCCGGCTTCCTCCTGGGGGCACAGTGTCTGAGCAGAGTCCTGTAGAATAAATGCATCAGCCAGAGGAAGAGAGGAGGGAAAGGGCAGCTGAGGAAAGGAGATGGACCTCGCTGCTCCCCGCTCTCCAACAGACACGTACAGACATGCACACACACATACACAATACATGCATAAGCACACCATATACATGCATACATACACATACATGCATAAGCACACCATACACACATATACATGCACACCATATACACATATACATGCACACCATGCACACATATACACACACATGCACACACAGCTGCACACAAGCACACAAGAGCATGCATCATGCATACAAAGATGCAGGCACATACATGCACACGTGCTCACACACATGCGCACACCTAACAGGAAGATGTCTCCTGCCCTATGCACCAGGAAGGCAGAATTACCTTCAGCCCCCAAAGCCTGAGAACATCCATAATTGTGAAGAAGTGCCCGCCGGGCAGGTGCACTTTTGCACTGGGGGGTCAGGTTGCAAAAAGAGAAGCAAAAACCCCCACAAACAGCGCCATCTTGTGGTGGCAATGGGACTAGGCTGGAGGCCGCTGTCCCCTTCTTTTTTTGGAGGGTTTTTCCCTAGAATCTCGGTTTCCTGGGCCGGCAGCAACTGTATCCCACAGGAAGGACAGAAGCCACAGGGCAGCCTCTCAGCCACCCTTCCACTGGGGAGAGGTAGGGATGTTCTGGACCAGCGTCCCTCCCACCCCACTGCCCCTGTGCTTGTTCCTGACCAGGCTGGGGTCACCCAGGCACCGAGTCCTCTGCCAGAAGCTTCACCAACCTCTTTCTCTGTCTGAGCTTCATGAAATGGGGTGATTACGTCAGTGCTCGCCAACTGGGGCCCCCCTCTTCTTACCTGGGATGTCCCATGGATAGACTAGGCCACCCCCCAGCATCAGGCCTGAAACCAGCCCTAGCTGGGGTCTCCACCTGGCCAGTGTAGACACTGGCGGGGAGGTAGCGCCAGGAGCTCGTGAGAGATGCAGGATCTCAGGCCCCACCCTGGCCTCTGACACCACGTCTTCACCCTAACAAGGCCCCAGGGATTTGGGCAGCTCCCCAGAACACCCGTCAGCACCTCCCGCCTCTCCCAGCATCCCCTGCCCCCGTGAGAACTCTGCTCCCCATCCCAGCCTACAGGGACAAGGGTTCCTCGCCGTTGGTGGTGGGGAGAAGGCCTGGTGCCCCTCCTGGGTGCCCCTCCCCGCAGGACGCCTCCCTCAGACGTCGCCTGGCAGGGAGGGGCCAGAACCCGGCCCTGAGAAAGGTTGCTGGGCCGGATCCTGATTCTGCCGCTCTCTGGAGGCGAGTCCCACCTGCTGTCTGTGTCTCGGGGTCCTCATCCGTAAAATGGGGACAACAATAGACCTTATCTCACAGTGTTTCAAGGGTGGAAGGAAATACGATCCATGTAAAGTGCTGGTCGTGGTAAGAGCTCAGTAAATGTTCGCCAGTGCAGGTGACACTCTTCCAGCCCCCACCCCCATTCTGAGCACATTTAACTTGGGGCTTCATTTCCAGAGTTTGAGGAGGGCCTCTCGGAGAGGACAAAGGAGGAGGCTGGGGCTCCTGCGCCCCGTGGATCTGTCATGGGATGGATCTGCGGCCGGGGACCCTGGCTTCAAAGGCATCGGCGGTGGGGACGGCCTCACGCATTTCCATAATTCACTCCACACCAATTAATCTTTCACTGTCGATATGAGCGTTCGCTGAATGCCCTCCCTGGGAGAGCCCACCGTTTCCAAGCTCGGAGAGGCTTTCTTCTCGAATGGCATAATGTTAATTTCCCCCGAGTCCCCCTGGAAAGAGGTTTTAGAACAAGACGTGGAGCCTGGCAGGAAGCTGACATCTGAAACAGCCGTCCAGGGAGGAGGGGCTGTGACATTTGCTAATTGCCAATCAAGAGCTATGGGAGCCTCTGACGCTTCGAAAAAAGTTTGCTCCTGCTGGGCCGGCTGGAGGCACAGGGCCAGTCCCCTGGTCACAGTCGCACCTGCAGGGCGGGGTCCTTCACCCAGATAAGTACCCTTCTTGGGTCTCGGGGAGGAAGGAACAGGGAAAACTCCTTTTGGAAAACCAGAGCATACTGGTGGGGGCTGGGGCCTAGGTGCTGCGGTCATCTCTGCCGACGGCCGGCCCAGCTGCCGAGGGCGACACCCTCCTTGGCCAGGCATCCGTGAGATGAGGGCCGTGGCATTGCCAGGCCTCTGCCTTCTCAGCCCCCAGCCCTGGCTTTCCGCTGACGCCTCCCCTTGTCTGAGGGTGCACGGAGCCAACGTCAGGGGCCTTGGAGCACCCTCCAACCTCCCCACGGGAGCCCCCAGGGGCTGCCCATGTGGCCTGGCCCCGAGGCCCTTCCCCGGCTGGCCTGCCAGGGGCGCCGATGGAAAGTGGGCAGACAGGTGAGCCCCACCCTCTCCTCCCACAGGCATTGGCCGTGCCCAGCCTTGGACGCCGGTCCTCTATTTCCAAGTGACATCTGCAGCCTGTCCTGAGAGTGCCCGGCCCCGCCTGGCACCCGGAGCCTTTCCCTCTCTCAGGCCTGGCAGCCTGAGCTCGGCTCCAGAGAGCCGGGGATCCCAGGGAAGGCGCTCGCCTAAGCTCCGGTGAGAAGCGGTTCCCGCTCATTATGCGGACTAATGAGAGGGAAGCTTGAGAAACGCAGCACAGCACGGACCGTCTTAGGATGCCCCCGAGAACAGGGCAGACACCCGTGTTGCAGCCTGATTTCCTCTCGGGAACCTCAAGGCTACAAAATCAGCACAGCAGCCACACTAATGACACAAATATCAATCGTTGAGAGCCTACTCCGTGCTAAATACTTCCTTCTACAGAATCTTCCAGAATCTTCTGGAATCTTTTCAACAGCGCAATGAAGCAGGCTCTGTTACGGCCCCTATTTTATACAGATCAGAGCTCTGGGAAGCTCAACAGTCTTCCCGAGGTCACCGAGGACCCACCCCCTGACATAATAAGGCATTGATTTTGGGTTGAAATCCTGATATCAAAGACCAAAATAGTTGCCCCTCACTTCCTGCCCCAGTGCTGCCCCGCAGGGCAGAGGGGTGGAGAGGGCCCCCACGTCAAATACTTTGGGCTCCGGTTGCTGTGTCCCCAGAGGCCGAGCTGATAACACAAGAGCAACCACGTCAGGGAGGGTTCCCAGTCAGGGGCGTACGAGCGGCCTCCCCTGACCAGCGTGTGACCCCTCATCACTTCTCGGAGAGCCAGTGGGCTCTGAGAGTCGCCACCATGAACTTGTGTCCAGGTTCAGGTGCCAGCCTGGGTCACAGGGCCGCGGCCCCTTTCCAGGAACGCACGCGGAAGGCATTCCGGTCCGGGAGGCGAGCTCAGGGGGGGTTAATGACTCGACTGGGCCATCCTGCCCTGGCTCACCCCATCGGACCTGCCGTCCTTTATCTCGGGCAATCACACTGACAGCCATAAACGGTGGCCTTGGCACACCCAGGACTGCAGTCTCATGGGATTTGGATCCTGACCCGGTTTGTTTATTTGTTGAGAGTATTTTTAGCACGCTCCCTATTACCCCTGGGTTCACGGACTTTCCTTTTTAATCCTCTATTCGAATGGAAAGGAAGCGGAGAGTAGGCACGCCTGTCACTTGGGAATGCTGGGGTAACTTTCGGGCAATGCTGAGGCCACCGAGGTCATCCTTGTGTCAGGGACAACTCTGTCACACCGGCAAGTCTCGCTCAGCCCCTGAGGCCACCAGTGTGCAAGCTGCCCCCGGGCCTGGCCAGGGTCAAGGTGTCCATGCAGGGATTTGCTGAGCATCTGGACCCCAGAGGGGCAGGTGGCCGGCACTGTTGTCTCACCCAGCAGTGCTGGCCCCAGGGTCTGTGGCCCCCTGAGTTCCAGGGGTGGTCCCCCAACATTTCATGCAAGATTGGGTTATTCACGTGTTTTGGAGAAAGCTTCCTCCCAGTTCTGGGGTACTTGACTTTAATTCTGGCTCTGCCACACAGCACCCTGTGCCTCAGTTTCCACATTTGTCAAGTGGGGGTGTTGAGAGCACCTGCTCCGTAAATTTGTTCAGAGTAGATAAACAAATGTCCCTGCGCATGGTAAGTGCTCTGCAATGGGGTGGTGATTATTATCATTGTTGGCCATTATCGTGCTGCTGTCGTCTTCGGTCCCTGTGACTTGTGTACCTGTCAGGGTCCTCCCGGGAGCAGATGGCTCACCCTGAGGTGTGGGCAGGGGCTAAGAAGTGAGTAAAGGATGGCAGGGGGCACCTCATCACTGCCCTATGCTGGGAGGAGGCAGTTAGAGAACAGCAAGGAAAGGGCCGGGTGCTAGACAAGACAGGGTGGGGAGTGGGGGGCTGCCTGGGGGACAGGAGGACAATAGCCAACACAGCGATGTCCAGACCCTCCTGCCCTGGGGGCTCCCCATCCAGTCACCTTTCATCAGTCGTGTCCCAGGTTCTACAGCCAAGAAGGGCTCTGATTCCAGGACTGGTGACGTCCTTCCATAGCCAGCACGTGTGGCCAGGCCGTGTCATCCGCCCTGGGAGGGACGCCAGGGCTGCCGTGGATGCAGGTGAGAGGCTCTTTGACCTTCCTAAGCAGGGCTTCCTGTGCATTGGGTCAATAACTCCAGGAGCAAGAATGTGACAGTCAGCAAGTGACAGGTGCTGCAGTCTGGCAAAGCCACCAGACAGCCTCTGGGACAGTCCCCTCAGAGGACGAGCTCAGGCAACATGGCTGCAGCCCACCCCGGGGGCCCCTCCCCTGGGAACCAGACCGTCCACCACCTCTCAGGCAGACCACTCCCACAATAATGACATAAATCTATTCATGTGGTCAGTGCCCCATGTCCCCAACACCTCTCATTCGGTCCCACCTCCCAACACCACTGCATTGGGGATCAAGTTTCCAACATGTGAACTTTGGGGGACACATTCAAACCATAGCTCTATCATATCTCAGGCATCTGCCCAACCCAAGGTCACAAAAATTTTCCTTATTTTCTTCTTGAAGTTTTATGTCGTAGATTTTATATTTAGGTCTATGATCCATTAGAGTTAATTTCTGTATATGATGCAAAGTGTGGATTTAGGTTCTTCTTGGCTTTTTGTGGTTTGTTTTGCTTTTGCACATTAACATCCAATTGTTCTTGTGTCATTTGTTAAAAAGACTATTCCTTCTCCCCTGAACTGCCTTTGTGTCATTGTTTAAAGTAAGTTGTCTATATGTTTAGGTCTTTTCCAGTCTAATTCTGGGCTTTCTATCTGTTCCATTGATGATCTTTATCTGTCTTTATGCCCACACAACACCTACCACACCTTGACTTTGCGTTTAATTTGCTCTTCTTTTTTCTGGTTTCTTAGAGTAGAAGCTCGGAACATTTATTTGAGATCTTTCTTCTTCTGTAATATAGACTTTTAGTGTTATAGATTTCCTTCTACATTTGCTTAAATGCATCCCCCAGTTTTGGCATGCTATGTTTTCATTTTCATTCCATTCAAAATGATTTTTAATTTCTTTAATGATTTCTTCTTTGACCCATGCATTACTTAAAGTATATTATCTACTTTCTAAATATGTGGGGATTTTCCATCCGTTTTTCTGTTATTAATTTCTAATTTAATTCCATTTATTCAGAAGACATACTTTGTATGACTTGAATCCTTTTAAATGTACTGAGACTTGTTTCATGTCTCCAGAGATACTCTGCCTTGGTAAGTGTTCCATGTGCACTAGAAAATAACTTGTATTCTATTTTAGAACGGGGTATGTAGGATTGTATAAATGTTAATTAGGTCAAATTGGATGATAATGTTGTGCAAATCTTCTGTATCTATCTGGACTGGAATTAATAAAGCCACTTCAGCATTCTTTTGTCTAGAAGTCCAATGTGCTATCCACTGCAGCCCAGGGCCAGGTTCTTTAGCCTTCTTTCGATTAGTGTAAGCATAATGTATCTTTTTCCATCCTTTCACTTTCAATCTGTTTTGGGGTTTGCGTGTTTTTTTTAAATTCAAGCTAACAATCTGCCATTTAACTAGGGAATTTAGACCACTCACATTTAGTGTGATCATTGGTATGGTTGGGTTTAAATCTACAATCTTGCCATTGTTTTCTGTTTGTCTCATCTGTTCTCTGTTCTCCTTTTTCTCTTTTTCTGCTTTCTTTTTAGTTAATTCAGTATTTTTTTGTGATTTGGTTTTATCTCTATTATTGCCTTATTAGCTATAACTCATTATTTTGTTATTTTAGTGGATACTTTACAGTTTATTGTATATATCTTAAACTTATCGTGGTCTACTTTCAAGTGATACTGTATCACTTAATGTTTAGTATAAGCAGCTTACAATAGTGTACCTCTGCTTCTCCTCTTTGTGCTCCCACTGCCATACCTGTTACTTCTACCTATATTCTATACAGGTAATTCTCTTTTAAAGGTGTTTAAGTAGTAAGACACAAGTCATCTATTTATTAATAGAGCTAGCATTCTCTTATTTGTCATTGCTTTATCTAGATAGAGGATTTCATCTGGTATCATTTTCTTTCTGCCTGAAGAACTTCCTTTAACATTTATGGGACTACGGTGATGAATTCTTGCAGCTTTTGTATATCTGAAAAAGTCTTTATTTCAACTTTATTTTTTAAAACTATTTTCCCTGGGTGGAGAATTTTGGGTTGGCAGAATGTTTCTTTCCGTGCCTTACAGATGTTGCTGGGCTGCCTTCTCATGCTGTCTGGTGAGAAATCTTCTGTCATCTTTTCTTCTCTGTACATAACATGTTTTTTTCCTCTTCTTTTAAGATGTTCTCTTTATCACTAGTTTTGAGCAATTTAATTATGATGTGCTTTGGTATTGTTTTCTTCATGTTTCTTATGCTTGGAGTTTGTTGAGTTTCTTGGATCTGTGGGTTTATTCTTTTTATCAAATTTGGGAAAATTTTGGTCATCATTTCTTCAAATGTTTTTCCTTTATCCCCACCCCCCACCTTTCCTCACTTTTGGGGACTCCAAGTACATATATATTATACATGTATATTACATATGTAGTTGTCCAGTAACTCACTGACACTTGGTTCTACTTTTTCTTTTTCTTTTCTTTTATTCTCTGTGTTTCACTTTTGGTAGTTCCTATCACTGCATCTTCAAGTTCACTGATGTTTTCTTCTGCAGTGTCTAATCTGTCAATTACTTCAAGTGTATTGTCCACCTTGGACATTATTGCTTTCATCTCTAGAAGTGTGACTGGGCAGCCTCTGAAACAGGCCCCAGTGATCCTGCCTTCCAGGACTCACATTCCTGTGTAATTCCTGCCTGCGAGTAGCAACTAGCTTCTAATGAATAAAAGAAGGCACAAGGGATGGGTGCTCACTTTCAAGATGAGGTTGCAAAAAGACTGTGACTTTTGTCTTGTTTGCCTTTTCTTGGACTCTCTTGGAGCTGTCCCCCTGGGGAAATAAGCTTGCCATGCTGGAGAGGCAAGGAGCTCAGGAGCTGATTTCTCTCTCCAGCTAATAGCCAGTGGGGACCTGTGGCCTGCCAGCAGCTACCTGAGCAAGCTTGGCCTGGATCCATCCGCAGTGAAGCCTTGAAATGACAAATCCACAGCTGACACCCTGACTGAAGCCTCGTGGGTGACCCTCAGTCAGAGGCACCCAGCTAAGCCTGACCCAGATTCCTGCCACAGAAACTGTGAGATGTTAAACATTCTAAGCCACTGAGGTTTGGATAATTTGTTACGCAGCAATTGATAACTGATACAATATTTTTTCTATCTTCTATGTCTACTTACATGCCAATCTTCCCCATAGCTTCTTGAACACATAGAATACAATTGTGGTAACTGTTTTAATACCCTTATCTGCTAATTCTAACATCTGTGTCCATTCCAGTGACTGGTTTTTTCTTCCCATCATGTGTCATACTGTCCTTCTTTGCTTGACTGGCAGTTTTTGGCCAGATGCCAGATGTCGTATAGTTTATGTTGTGAGGTACTAGATGGTTTCTCTTTATTCCTGTAAGTGTTCTTGAGTTTTGTTCTGTGGTATAGTTAAGTTACTTGTTTGAAGGTCAGTTTGATAATTTTGGGTCTTGCTTTTAAAATTTTTAGATGGGACAGAGCAATGTTTAATCTAGGACTAATTTGACCCACTAATGTGGCAAGACTTTTCCGAATGCTCGACCCAGCACCTTTCGGTTTGCGAGATTGTCCAGTCTGATGGAGGAGAACAGCCACTATTTCTCACACATCCTTTTGGATGTTCTTTCCCGGCCAGCCCTGGCCAATCGGTTCTCGTCTGATACTCCCGGGACACCCTCTGCGGATTCCAGCTCTTTCCTCCAGTCTCCTGCCTTGCGCACGCAGCCACCTGGGGCTCTCTGGACGCTGAGCTCCATCTCCTCGCCCCAGGAGGGCACTCAGGAGGGACCGGCTCAGCCTGGTCCCCCGCCCCACGGAGAGTCCTGGGAACTGTCTCAAGGTCGTAAGCTGACCAGGGCTCACCTTGCCTGTCCTCATCTCTCATGCCAGGAATGCTGTCCTGCCCCGTCTGAGGCCGGACAGGCTGGCATCTCGAGAACTCTGGTCTCCCGTTTTGTCTGGGTTTCAGGCAGGAGGGCAAATCTGGGCCCTGCTCTCCACCTGAGCCAAAAGCAGAAGTTTGCATGCATATTTTTAATGGAAATAAGTGAGATTTTTTTTCATAGATTGTATTCAGTTCTTCACTTTTAATAGAGTGTTATTTTTTCACATAAACTTTTTATTTTGGTATAACTTTAGACTTACCGAAAAGTTGCTGAGACAGTAGCAAGAGTTCCCATACACCCTTCACTGAGTGCACCCCGATGTTAACACCTTACGTAATCACGTAAACATTTGTACAACCGAGAGGCCGGCGTCAGGACAATACCGTAATTGAACTCCAGACGTTATTCATGAGGGCTGCATTTCTAAGGTCCGTCCATGTCGCAGGTGTGGGGTCCCTGGGTGTACACCGGCCGTGTTTCCCCTGTTCACTGTCCTGGGGGGCAAACACGGGCTGCCACCCCCTCCCCAGTCTGGGCACAGACCTGACAAATTGCCTTCTAGCTGAGGGGAGGGCAGGGAGGTGGCCTGGGTCTCTCGTTTTGCTGTAACCATTTTCCACGGCTCTTTTCTGAACGGCGTCAACGGTGCCCTCAGGCCAGATGGCCTAGACCTGTGAGGTCCAGTGTGGCAGCCGTGGCCCCTGTGGCCACCTGAG
>JAQIFY010001085.1:0-14488 GCA_028533085.1 Varecia variegata | reverse complement strand
CCCCCAGCAGCAGCGGCCACAGCAATGCTGCACAGGTGGGCACCAGGGGACAGCACTCTGGCTGCCCCTCCAGCCTTCTATACTCGCTGATCACTAGGCAAAACCACCCTGCTCTCTTTCAGTCTTCCGGCCCTTTCCAATACTTTGGTACCAAGTTCCCATGATAAAATCTCTTCTTGTTAAAATATAGATTGGAAAAATTCTTACAGACATTGACCTAGGGAAAGAATTTATGAAGAAGACCCCAAAGGCAATCACAGCAACAACAAAAATAAATAAATGGGACCTGATCAAATTAAAAAGCTTCTGCAGAGCCAAGGAAACTATCACAGGAACAAACAGACAACCTACAGAATGGGAGAAAACATTTGTATGCTACACATCGAATAAAGGGCTGATAAGTAGAATCTATTTAGAACTCAGGAAAATCAGCAAGAAAAAAATCAAACAACCCTATCAAAAAGTGGGCAAAGGACAGGAACAGAAACTTTTCAAAAAGAAGATAGACTAATGGCCAACAAACATATGAAAAGATGCTCAACATCTCTAATCATCAGGGAAATGCAAATCAAAACCACAACGAGACATCACTTAGCTCTAGTGAAAATGGCCTTTATCAAAAAGTTCCAAAACAATAAATGTTGGCGTGGATGCGGAGAGACGGGAACACTCATACACTGCTGGTGGGACTGCAAACTAGTGCAACCTCTGTGGAAAGCAATATGGAGATTCCTCAAAGAGATACAAGTAGAACTACCATTTGATCCAGCAGTCCCATTACTGGGCATCTACCCAAAAGAAAAAAAGACATTCTATACAAAGACATCTGCACTAGAATGTTCACAGCAACACAATTCACAATTGCAAAGATGTGGAAACAACCCAAGTGCCCATCAATACGTGAGTAGATTAATAAAATATGGTATACACACACATATAGCAGTAACATGCATCGGGTGTCAGGCAGATGAGAGTGGGGAGGAGGAGATGGGTATATATACACCTAATGGGTACGGTGTGCACGGTCTGGGGGAAGGACGTGCTTGAAGCTCTGACTTGGGTGGGGCAAAGGCAATATATGTAACCTAAACATTTGTACCCCTGTAATATGCTGAAATAAAAATAAATAAAAAAAATTTAAAAATTTTTAAAAATTAAAATATAGACTGGTTTCTGGTTTCCATTCTGGTCCTACAGTAGAAATGAATCTTTTCATATCATGAATAGCCCAAAAGCTGAAAAGCTGCAGGGACTAAAATGGTTCACAAGTTCAGTCTCAAAGACTTTCTTTAAGGCAAAACTATTTAAAATTCATCCATATGTTCCCATTGCCAAACATAGGGCCTTGTACACGGTAAGCACTCAATAAAAGTGTGACATATCAAACAAGTAAGATTGAAGTTGCCTTTGCAAAGATCTTCTTCCCAAGGGAGGAAGCATTCCATGAATCAGTCTAGTAAGAAGGGAGAAAGGACAGAGAGCTTCAACACAATCGCTGATTCAGAAACACTGACCCCACATGTAGCCAGGCTCGGTTTGGTGCAGTTTACCCAACGCTGACGACCGATCACCAAGAACGCAGCAGCGCAAAAGGCTCACTCTGCCCTTGACTAGACGGGAGGAAAAAGCAGCTCTTTCCTTAAGATGATACAAGGAAATAGGACTGTTCAAAAAGAAGGAAAAAAGTTCCTGTCAACTACACAAAAAGCCAAGCTGCAAGTTTGAAAAGCCACCATAAATTGCCTTTCTCTTAGAAAGCGTGCTGTCCCCCAGGGAGGCCTCCCAGGCCGACACCTTCTACGTCCTGCACCCGGCCAGCCACGCTGGGCTAGACCTACTGACCCCAGGAAAAGGGCCCAGGTGAGGGGACGTGCGCTGACAGTAAAAACGCTTTCTTTCTGCCAGCGTCTATTAGAATAAGGAGGCAAGGAGGCCTTTTATTTGATCGGCTCTCTCTATAAAAACTAACTTTATAGGAAGATAAAATATAACCATGAAATTTTAATTAGTAATTATTTTATACTTTGCCTACTCTCATGGAACAGTCCTACATTAATTATTCACATAAATGAAGTGCACATAAGACTTCAATAACACTTGTTTATTAGTATGCTGATGGGTTCTTTCCAAATGAAGTTGCTCCCCAAAATGGAAAATTACCAATCATATCATGGTAAAAAAAAAACTGTGGTCTGCTCTGTCCACCAACTTTTAAATATTAAAAAGATGTTGAAAGGCTACAAGATTAATAATTTGATATCCTTTAATATACCATACACAAAATTTTAAAATAAGAAAATGGAAATGGGAGGCTGGGACTTGCTCCAGCACACGCCTGCAGACAGGGAACACGCACAGAAGGGGTGGGGCAGGGGACACACCCACCCTCTCCAGATCTGCAGCAGAGGAACAGCCCGTGGCTGTCTCTGAGTAACACAGGGGCCTCTTCCAAGGACACTGTCCCCATCCTATTCTGGTTCAGTCATTTGTCCCCAAGACTGCCAAAGAGGCTAATGATACCCTGAGCGCAGCTTTCTACCCAAACTCATGTGTGTGGATACTTTCAAAAAGAAACGATCATTCAACTAATTTTCTCCAAATACCCCAACTTTCATGGAGTAAGCAACAAAGTGAAAGACACTTGGATTCAAAGAGTGCAAAGGCCTCACTTTCATATACCTACACGTGCGTCACTGGAGCTCACGCTTCTGACTGAGCTCTGGCAAGTGGGACCTAAGAAGGACGGTTTAAGGCAGGGGTTTTCAAAAACTTATTTGACTCTAACCCACAGTCAGAAGACAAGAAATACATTTCACACTGCAACCATTTCGAGCTGGTTTTGTGTATGTGTGCGTATATGTGTGCAAGTATAAAAGCGAAACAAAAATTCTACAACACAATACTTACACTTACGACATGGAATGCACTCTGATACTTTCCATTTTGTTCCGTTCCACTCAATATGTAATTATTTTTAAGTGCTGGTTATGGTCTATGAATTGGTTTTCCAAGCCACTGATACTGACTTGCTGTTTAAAGAGGGATATTGGTTCTCAAGCTAGAGCATCAGAAAATTGTACCGTAATCCTAGAGAAACCATTCAACACTATGTCTAACACATCTAACAAGGGTTGATATAAGAGACAATTTCATAAAGAATGTTCCCAAGCCTTTGTAAAAGTGCTTTGTAAAAAACAGAACATCACATTGGTCAGTGTTAGTTATATAAAGACCAAGTCCTAGTGTTCATGCATTTGTTTATTCATTTATTCACTGTACCTTGAAAGAAATAAGTCCCCTATGCTTGCAAGAGGGGATATAACACGCAATGAAACACAAGTGCTGCCTTCAAATAATGAGTAATTTAAGTGGAAAACAGAAAAACAAATAGGCCATTAAATGGTAACGGTTTGCATAACATGCTACTTAAGTACTGAGAAAAGCATTAAACCCAGACTTGAGAGGCTAGACTGGGCTGAAGGCTTTCTGGAGTAAATGAACGATGCCATATCGAGTCCAAAAGAACTGGGAGGAATTATCCAGGCAGAAAGTCGGGGTGGTGAAATAATGCTCTGTAGAGACCAGCAGATGCCATATCTCAGGGGAAGAAAAAAAATGGTGCTTCTGAGAAACTGCAAGTTCAACAAGAATTCTTTAAGCTGAGGGTATAGATGGATGGGGCCAGAAAGCTAAAATAACCTTTTCCAAGGTCACAGGAAGCCTGTACGACTTGATGAGGAGTGTGGACTTCATCCCACAGGCAATGGGAGTGGTTCTGCTTACAGTTAGGATATCAAAGGATGCAAAGACTTCCATACCACGGTAAGGCAAAGAAAAATCCAAGCAAAATAATAATCATACCTATCTATGGAATTGTTGAAAAGAGGTGGATGCCAGGAAGCCTAGATGAACGCATTTCTAGAGAGAAGAATCCTTCCTAGGGGAGCAGCAGGCCATAGCAGCTTTCGGGGCAAATGGGGCCTGGGGCAGAAGAGATGTCTAGCCCCGAGGTGGGGGCTGCTGATTAGGTGAACAAGAAGTGACTGAAACTGAGGCCTAATCCCAGATCACCTTGACCTTTGTTGAAATCGAATGATCATCTCTTCATCTTAGATGCCAAAAACTAGGAAAGGGCTCACACTCCTGGGGAAAATTAAGGCCATGGGAAGCCACTGAGGGCCCCTAAGCACGGGAGAGAGAAGATCGGATCTGCTTTTGGAGAGGTGCACCGGACCACAGTGGGGACAGCAGCGGGCAGGGCAGTAAGACAAGAAGGGGAGAGAACAGCAGCCTGTGGCAGGAGCCCACACAAGAGGTGACGGTGACTAGATGACAGCACTGTAGACGGAGAGAAGTACTGATGGGAGGGACCTTCAGGAGCAAAAACCGATGTGACCCAGTGACTCAGTCAACTGCAGGGGGTGGGAAGAGAAGGACACGAGTGACAGCTGACTCACAGGCTCCTGACGCAGCAACCCGCACACGCTGACATCCTCCCTGGGAGGGGGACATTGGGACTGAAGTCAGAGATGACAAAGTGCTGAGTGCGATGTGCTGTGAGTCACCCGCGTGGAGGGGCCCTTGGCAGGTGGATCTGGGAACCGGGAGGTCAGGAGAGAGTCTAGGCTGGAATGGAGACCTGGGCACACTCAGCACTGAGCCGAGCCGGGGCGGATGAGATCGTGCGGGGAGAACGCAGAGCAGGCAGGGAGGGAAGCTAGAGAAGATGCCTGGGAACGCAGACACTGCAGGGAGAGAAAGAAGGAACCGAGAAGGTTTGATCGGAAAGACAGGAGTGAAGTAGGAGAGGACGGAGCTCTGGAAAGCAAGGGAAAGGAGTGTGTCAATGCACTGCCAGCTGTGTCACAGGCTGCGAAGGGAGGAAATGAGATAAACATGGAAACAACCCAATTGCTTCAGCTACAGCAAGGTTCCTGGAGACACTGGAGAGAGTTTAGGCAGAAGGCTGAGTGCGGAGCTGAGGAAATGGAGACAGAGTTGTGAGCTCTTGAGACGTTCCGCCGGGGAGGAAGGAGGTGGCGTGGTGGTGGGGGAAGTTTTCAGATGGGAAAATCAGAGGTGGTGGGAAATACCCAGGAGCAAGGACAGGCTGAACACAGGAGTTAAAGGTGCCACTTTGGTGGTCTAGCAGGGCCTTCCACGGGCACGAGAAGGGAGCAGTGACAGTTATGCAATGTTTGTGCAAATATGGCACCAGCCCGTGGCTCCCGTCGGGGAGGGGCCACGTGGTTTTGCTCTGTGCACTCCCAGTACCTGGCACACCCCAGGCTAGTTGGATGAATGAACCCAACTGAGGTGACGAAAGGCAGTGCTGGTTAGGGAGGGTAAGGCAAGGCTGCAGAAGGCCTCAAGTGCCAGTCTCAGAAATAACACCTAAATCCAATACACCAGGAAGACAACAAAGTAGCTTGCTGTCAGAAAACACATAAAAAGTCACTTCTACATTAAAAGTACGACATGAACACCAGGGTATTATAAAGCATACAAGCCCATATACAAATAACAGGGCCTCTTTCAAAACTGGAGCGTCCTAGCTCACAAGGTGCCATGACCGGGTTGTCAGTCAGCCCTAACTCCACACCAAGACAGCTAAACGCGTTACGGTAAGGTAAGGCTGCACATAGCTTGAACTTTTTTTTTTTAATGAAGAGGTCAACATTCCTTGGCCTGACTCCTCCGTGTCTTTTCAAAGGCCTCCCTGGACTCCCATCTCCTGCTGCCAGTGACCTCAGGTAGATGCAAGCCATTGCTTAACCAAGAGCATTTGGCTCTGGCTTGGCTGTCGCACAAAAGAGCCACCTCCACAACCGTGTTAGGTTCACCACTGACTAGGCCAAACCAGAGCATCTGTAATGACTCCAGATCCTGCAGGTTCCTGCAGGTTCCTGCAGGACCCGTTCCCGTCTAGGGGACTGCAGAGTAGGAACATAAGGTCCTAGGCCCTTCCGAAGTTCATACTCCCTGATTTTACACTAGAAGCTGCCCAGCACATAGTAGACATTTAACATCTGGTGAATGAATTTAAATGACTAGAGTTGATAAGAAGTTAAGATTCTGCCTATACACCCCACCAGTAAAGACTATAGAAGTAATACAAAAGACTAACTGCTTAATTGATTTAGCCATATAAATCAAATTAAAATCTTTCCTCATAAGAGATTAGACAGATGCTTCATTTAAAAATATTGATTTTTAACTGTTATCTAAGACCTATAAATCCTACATAAATATCACTTAATTGCCTAAGTCTAAGCTTTTACACTACTCTTTTCCCAAATGTGATTTATTAAGCACTGGATAATTTAAAAGTCTAATGGCTTATTTTCTGAAATTCAAATCTATAACCAATTTTTTTTTTTTCATTTAAACAGACTATCAAAATTAGTTGGCTGCCTAGAAGCAATCGCTATTACAGGGACATTTCTACCAAGTACACAGACATGTATTTTTATATCGTTTCTTCAAAGGGTAAAATATTCTTTACTGTGGGTTCTTTTCATGTTTAGCAAATATCAATATAACGTTCACTTTCCTACGAAAGTAACAGCTACCATTTACAGAGCCGGATCCCAGGGCCACAAACCCACATTCCCGGTGGGAAGGGAAGTTCACGTTCAAAGTGCTGGCAGAAGGCTGAGCCCATAGTTACCCTCCTCCGCCCGTGACGTAGCTGTAGCCGCCGGTGCCCAGGCCGTAGCCGTAGCGCTCTCCCAGGAACACGGGCTCGCTGGAGTTGTAGCAGCTGAGCAAGCGCTGGAGCCGAGAGACGCTAGGAGGCCAAAGGGGACACAAGTCACGATTACTTCATTCAAACGCAGTTTCAGAATCAACAGTGTATGGTTCTTACATCCCACTGTTCACACTGTGTAATACTACACTGAAATGGTTTAGAGTGACTTACAGAAGAAATGGATTGTTTAAAATACCAAAAAAAAAAATGCACGAACAGTGTACATCACTGGAAACAGAAGAGAAACTGAGAAACAGGGGCTCACTCCCCAGTTTAACAAGTCCCTGCAGAACCCAGCTGCCCAGTCTGGCTGGGCGGGTGGCAGGTCACTGAGGTGGAGGCGGCCAGTGAGCTACAGATGTCATTCCTGCCAGTGCTGTTTCCACACGAATGAACTAATCCTCACGTCTTCTCAGACGGATCTGGTATTTTTTTTAAAAATTACTGATGGCCTAAAAAGGAGCTTTTGAGGTACAACTGAGTTGGGGGGTGGGTCCGTGTCAGGCCCTTTGCTGGAAGGTGGGGAAGAGAATTCGGGTAGTGAGGCTTTCCTAGAAATTTGCAGATGACAAGGTACACCTGTGCTTATGTCCCCTCAACAAGGCCACCCCAGTCCATGAACTTATTGTGTCTACTTGTTTATACGTCTCAATACCTTTTGGCCCCCCCTCTGCCTTTGTCACGTGTCACCTAAAACAGCTAAAGCTGAAAGTGAAGAAAACTAATTTAATGTATGAAAAAAATCCAACAGGGGTTGGTCCTCAGTCTATGAGTCTGCCGATGAGGTTTATATCTGCCTGAAGGTCAAGGCCTCTCTGATAACTTGACTGAGTGACCAGAAAACATCATCTCTGAACACTATCCTGTTTTGAGCACATAAGTTAAACTTTCTAAGCACCTAATCTGGAATCAGCCTTCAGGAAATCATACAGTAAATAGCTCTGCAGAGGAAGACAAGTAAATGCGTGGACATCGTTCAGTGGTGGAGAACTTAGTCTTAAAAGATCTCTAAGGAAAGTGCAGTCGCTGGTTGGTAAAAGGCTCTGCTAAAACTCCAAGCCCTCTGGGGCAAATTTATATATAATTCTAGACCTGAGAAGAAATGAGAAATTTATAACATTTCTCTTCCTCCTGCATATTGTAAAATTATCCATTCAACCCCCAATCTTTAATATTTTTCTGAAATTAACGGAATTTAACATCTCTGGGTTTCTTTTCCTTAGGACACCAACCGTGTCCATATTCACAGTATCACTGTAAAGTGGAAGGATCACAGACTGAGTTGAGATCCACTGTATGCTTCATGTTTGCTAAACAGGGGCAATGTGGATAAAGCGGGTAGACCTGGAGACCCATCTCAGGGGATTTGGCTACTGATCCAGGAAAAGAACTTCACTTGACAATCCGTTACCATTTCAGGCAATTAATTCCGAGGCACAGAAATGCAGACCGACAGCAACGCTCCAGAGCGAGTACTATCAAAACCAGCACATAATGCATCTTAGCACTGCAGACAGATTTTGACAGCACGATACTGATCTTTAAAACCCAGAAGGTGCTCCACCCTAGACTATTATGGCATTTATTTTTAAACTTTTTATTTGGAAATAATTTCAAGTAGAAAAATTACAAGAATAGGACAAACATGTCATACACCTTTGGCCCAGATTTGCCAATTTTTAACATTTACCCCATTTGTTTTATCATTCTCTCTTCCTTCTTCTCTCTATACTACACACACAAATATACATGTAACATCTATGTATATGTGTGTATATATATATTTCTCTTTTTAGAAATATTTGAGAGTGTAATTTGCATACATTATGCCCCTCTCCTAAATACATCAATGTTGACTTCCTAAGAACAGGAAAAGTTAGCAACTTCAAGAAATTTAACATTGATAAAATAAGTCTCTTAAAAGAGTTAAATAGATACCTGCTAAATGTTCCAGACATTCCACTCCTAAGTATTTAACTGAAATAAATGGAAGCAAATGTCTATACAAAGACTTGCACTCTAAGGTGCACAGTAGCCTTAATTATAATAACCCAAAGCTGGACACACTGGCACGATGCTTGTATCTAAGCTGACCACTCATTCTAATTTTATGAACTGACCCAATGATGTCCTGTACAGCATTTCTTCCCCTCCAGTGCAGAACTAAGCCCAGGATCCCCTACTGCACTTATCACATCACTTTAATCTCCTGTAATCTGAAACAGTTCCTCAGCTTCTCTCTGTCTTTCAAGACAATAGTATTTTTGAATACGACAAGGCCCCTGCTTTTTTTTTAATAGAGTGATCCTTATGTTGGGTTTGTCTGATGTTTCCTCATGGTAATGTTCAAGTTATGCCATCCCAGTCACAGAGTTACACAAGCCAGGCTGCCTGTGGTGCACGATATCCCTCTGTCCTTCGTTGGCAACATTCACTTCAATCACCCCGTCAAGTCGTTGTCTAATTTCTCCACGTAACAGTAGCTACATTTCCCCTGCCACTTCTAAGGGTGTCTGGGCAGATACTGTAACACATGCAAATATCCTGGTCCTCATCAAAACTGCCCCTAACTCCGCATATATTAATGATTCTTGCCTGAACCAATCTGCTATGACGGTTACAAAGTGATGACTTAGCACATTTATCTGTCAGAACTCATCATTATCCTGTGAGCAAGAGGACAATGATGCCCTTCTTCCCCAGTTATTTATTTACTTATCTATTTATTGTAAAAACATGAACTCATTGTTTCCTAATTTTTAATAGTTCTTAATTCATTATTGTCTCTAATTACACTGATGCTTAATTTATCCCACATTTAGCCAATGGAATCACTTCTGAGTACCCTGGACATGCACTTGGCTATTTTCTTCCTTTTTTTTTTTTTTTTTTTTTTAGCACTTCCTTACTCTCTGGTATAAAAGTATGTTCCAAATGCATCTTGTACCTTCCTTGCCTCAGCCCAGGAATCAGCTGTTTCTCTGAGAAGCCCTGGTTCCTTTTAGTGGGGAAAGCAGCACTAATGGTCCAGGCAATAGTTTCTCCGTGCTACTGGGATATCTGCTTTCAGCCTCCTGCAGCAGAAAGGCCTAGGAAGCACGGATGTGGGCACACACACACATTTTAGCAATCGTGAGTTCTTACAGACTCCTCCAATTCCACTCCATTCCCACAGGGCTCTTCCTGGGCCTGCCCTACTCTATGTCCATACTTCCCTCTCCCACAGCGAGGGCCCTGGCCTCCCAGCTATTAACACTTTTTCAATCCTACAACATATCTAAAATAACTTCAGAACTGCTTCACCCACACCACTTCAAAAGTCAGACCTACTAAAAAATCAGGATTTGTCTGAAATTCTTTTCCTCTTCCTACATCTGAATGAAGGTATATATTTAAACAATGCCTTCAAAAGTTATTTACATTAGTTATATTTTTCCTTCAGCGTGATGATATTTTCACTTGAAATACAGTTATGTTCATCTATTTCAGTTTTCTCCCCATCCTTAATTTTTTTCTGTCCTTGTTGATTTATTTAATTTTATTTTTTCATGTAAACAGCCCAGTAATACGATTTTATTATCTTTCAGAACACAGGATTTTTCCTTAAGATCTGGACGTATTCTCATGACGTTTTCAAAACTAGATCTTGATTTAGATCTGATCTTCAGTAGACCCCAGAGGAGAAGCCCCATAGGATCCACATTCCAAGTCGGCAGCAGCAGCTTCTAGTTCTCTCATTATGTTTTTCCAACTCCTGCTGCATCTTGGTCATGGAGTTGTCTGCACTGTCATTTGAAGTCTGTGGACTTGGGGGAGAGATCACTCATGTTCCTCCTGGCGTATGTTTTCTGTCGAGAACTAAACTGTCATTAAGATTTCCAGCACAAGTTGACTGTAGCCCTGGGCTCGTAGTACGAGCGGTGAATGAAGATCTGGTCTTCTGTTTCTCCACAAGAAATTTCGTACTAACCCCTGCAAGCTTTGCATTAGTGTGTTTAGTTTATTTGTCAATGGTTTTCTAACTTTTAATTCTTCTAGATAGAGTTGCTTGTATTTTTCCAGTTCAGTTTTATTAAAGTCTTCTTGAGTTTTCGTTTTAGAGAATTCAGATTCCAGATCTTTAATTCTGAGTTTCATCTGGCTTCTTATTGTATTTCTGTAGACTTAGGGGGCACGCGTGTGGTTTTGTTGCGTGGATATATTGTGTAGCGCTGAAGTCTGGGCTTTTAGTGCTCCCGTCACCCACACAGTGTCCCTGGCACCCACAGGTATTTTCGTCCCTCATCCCCGCTCACCTTTTGGAGCCTCCAGTGTCTATTAGTCCACTTTGACTTCTTATGGAAGCAATATTACTGTCTCTTAACTGCTCTAAGTTTTCTTGAGATGACTGTATCTATAAAAATACATTTTTATTTTTTTAATCTATTATATCTTGCCTTGCTTTTTCTTCAGTCTCCCATTTATACTGTTCTACTTGACCATGTTCTACAATATTCATTTCTATGACTTTTAAGGTTTACCATTTCTTGTTCCAATTTTTTATTCTCTAGTTTTTCACATTTCTTTTGTTTTATTTTCATAGATAATAACTGCTGTTGAAGAACTCGAATCTTTGTATCCAGGTGTGGACATTTTGAAGACGCAGTTTCCAATTCTGCAGTAAAATCAATCTTCTGGAAACATCCTCACAGACACATCCAGAAACAGTGCATCACTAGACATCCCTCAATCCCCAAGCCCCTGGCAACCAACATTCTGTTTTCTGTCTCTATGATTTTGACTACTCTAAATACCTCATATAAATGGAATCATACAATAATTATCTTTTTGTGACTTGCTTATTTTACTTACCATAATGTCCCCAAAGTTTATCCATGCTGTAGCATATTGCAGAATATCCTTCCTTTCTAAGGCTAAATAACATTCTACGGATAAAATATGGATGTACTATATTTTGCTTATCCATTCATCTCTTGATGGACACTCACTTACTTCCATGTTTTAATTTTTGTGAATAACGCTGCTGTGAACATGGGTGTATAAATACCTCTTTGAGACCCTGCTTTCAATTCTTTTGAGTGTATGACCAGAGATGGAATTACTAGATCATGTGGTAATTCTATTTTTAACTTTCTGAGGAACTGCCATACTGTTTTCCACAGAGGCTGTTCCATTTAACATTTCTACCAACAGTGCACAAGGGTTCCAATTTCTCCAATATTTGTTATTTTTTTGTCTTTTTGCGGGTTTTTTTGACAGTAGCCATCCTAATGAGTGTGAGGTTGTGTCTCATTGTAGTTTTGATTTGCATTTCCCTAATATTAGTGACGCTGAGCATCTTCTCATGTGCTTATTGGCCATTTGTAGGTCTTTCTTGGAGAAATGTCTATTTAAGTTCTGTGCCCATTTCTGAATCATGTTGTCTGCTTTTTGTTGTTGAGGTTTAGGGGTTCTCTATATATTCTGGATACTAATCCCTTATCAGGTATATGATTTTCAAATATTTCATCCCATTCTGTGGGTTGTCTTTTTACCCTGTTGATGGCACATCTTAGTCCATTTGTGCTGCTATCATAAAACATCACAGACTGGGTAATTTGTAAACAATAGAACTGTATTTCTCATGGTTCTGGAGGCTGGAAGTCTAAGATCAAGGCTCCAGCAGGTTCGGTGTCTGGCGAGCAGTGCCCTCTGCTTCCAAGATGGCGCCTTCCTCCCGAGGGGATGGACTCCATGTCCTCACATGGCAGAAGGGACTGAAGGCGCTGAGTCCACTCCTTCAAGCCTTTTATAAGGGCCCTAATCTGCCCTCATGACTTAATTACCTCTTAAGTTAATACTATCACATTGGCAACTAAGTTTCAACATAAGAATTTTGGGAGACACATTTAAACCATAACAGTGTTTTTTGATGCACAAAATTTGATGTATAATTTGTCCAGTTTTTTTCTTTTGTTGCCTGTGCCTTTGGTGTCATATAAAGAAAATTGCCAGATTCAATGTTGTGAAGCTATTTGCTCTGTTTTCCTCTAAGAGTTGTATTGTTTCAGGTCTTATATTTTGGTCTTTTATGCATTTTGAGTTATTTTTTGTATATGAAATTAGGTAAGGGTCCTGCTTCATCCTTTTTTCTGTGGATATCCAGTTTTCCCAGCACCACTTGTTGAAAAGGCTTTCCCCATTGAATGGTCTTGGCACCCTTGTCAAAAATCATTTAGCCATATATGTGAGGGCTTATTCCATTGGACTCTCTACGGCAGTAACATACTATTTTGATTACAGTAGCTTTGTAGTAAGTTTTGAGATCAGGAAGGGTGAGTCCTCTACCTTTGTTCTTCTTTATCAAAATTGTTTTGGCTACCTGGGGTCTCTTGAGATTCCATATTAATTTTAGGATGAGTTTTTCTATTTCTGCAAAAAGTATCATTTGGACTTTGATAGGGATTGCATTGAATCTGTAGAAAGCTTTGGGTAGTATTGACATTTTAACAGTATTCGGTCTCCCAGTCCATGAACATGGGAACCCCCATCTGCTCTAGGAACACATACACAGCTGCCTGCCACAGGGCTACCATGCTAAGAGCTGACATTGACTGAAAATAACCACAACTTCTCCTGGAAGTTGCCAGCCTTTGCTATATTCCAGAGTTTGAAAATATTTACTCCAGACAGATTCTACCAGTGTGGCGGTTATTAGGCAGGGAGAGAGATTTCTGGTGCTTCATATCCCATCATCTTCCTAGAATCCCCTTCTTAAGTTTAGTTCTGAGTGGGCACAAGATGTGGAGATATTTATGCCTCATGTAAATGCTCACCAAAGGGTGATCTCAGCAGAGGAGGAGTTCAATAATCACGTGGATGGAAGGACTTGTTCTGTAGACATCACTCAGCCTCTTTCCCCAGCCACCCTATCATGGCCCAGTGGGCTCATGAACAAAGTGGCCATGGTGACAGGGATGGAGGCTATGCTTGGGGTCAGCAACATGGACGTCTATTCACCAAGGAAGACCTGGCTGTGGCTACCGCTGAGTGCCCAGTCTGCCAGCAGCAGAGACCAATGCTGAGCCCTCGATACGGCACCATTCCTCATGGCGATCAGCCAGCGACCTAGTGGCAGGTTGATTACATTGGTCCACTTCCATCATGGAAGGGGCAATGTTTTGTCCTTACTAGAATAGACACTTGCTCTGGATGTGGATTTGCCTTTCCTGCATGCAATGCTTCTGCCAAAACTACCACCTGTGGATTCACAGGATGCCTTATCCACTTCTATGGTATTCCACACAGCATTGCTTCCAATCAACGAACTCGCTTCACAGCCAAAGAAGTGCAGCAGTGGCTCATGCTTGTGACAGTCACTGGTTTAGCCATGTTCCCTCCATCATGGAGCAGCTGGCTTCATAGAACGGTGCAATGATCTTTTCAAGTTGCAGTATGGCACCAGCCAGGTTACGGTGCTCTACAGGGCTACGGCACAGTTCTCCAGAAGGCTGTATATGTTCTAAATCAGCATCCAGTACGTGGTACTGCTTCTCCCGTGGCTGGGATCCATGGGTCCAGGAATCAAGAGGAGGAATGAGAGTGGCACCATCATCATCACCCCTAGTGACCCACCAGCAAAATTTTGCTTCCTGTTCCTACGATACTATGTTCTGCTGGCTGTAGAGGTCTTAATTCCAGAGGCAGGTGTACTTCTACCAGGAGGCACAACAGCAATTCCACTGAACTGGAAATTAA
>JAQIFY010001084.1:0-14490 GCA_028533085.1 Varecia variegata | reverse complement strand
ATTGCCAGCAACAGAAAAATGATAGAAATCCTGTTTGAAGGCACATTTTATGTTATTTTATATAGAGTATACATATCCTAGAGAGTGGAAAAAGACTTAGGGGTGTTTCCAGCTAAAATCTAATGAATCATTAGCAATTCCCCACTTCCCATAAAAATATGTAAACATAATTTTAGGTCACACTCCGAAAAGTGCATATGAAAAATCAGAAATACATTTAGAACTGATGCTTGAAAACATTATAGCTTTTTCCCCCTGCATCAAAATCTGAAAATTTAAGTAATGATTTCAGTGATAGAAATAGTTCTTACAGTGAGAAGTATGAAAAATTAGTAAATAATTATTGGAAACAAACCATAATCAAAGTTTGTATAAGACCTTAATTTCTGATAAGTAGAGATGCACATATGACTTGAAAAATAAAAGATTTAGGAAATATTTTTTCCTAAACCGTTCAGCCTCACAACTACATTCTGCTGTAAAGATAAAACAATTTCAGAAAGTGCTACATAAACAAGTTAGCAGTAAAAGAGCTTCTAAATATAAAGGGGGAAAAGTTGTGAATCTAGGCTAATGGCAGGAGTGCAATATACTTGTCAAATTCTAAAGCAGCATCCTGAGTTCTAAATTTAGAGAGCCTGGCAGTGGATCAAATGCTGGATGGGAGTTAAGGAAACTAACGCTTCAGTCATGCATATGTGCCAGGGTGGTGTTGGCAAGAAGGACCTGCATGCTTAACTACCATAAAGACAGAGAGGGAAAAAAGGAGTGCCTTGATCATTTGTTTTAGTTAAAGATAATACGCTACAAACAAGTAAACCCAAAGAAATGTTTTCCATCATTCCCAGGCATGATTTCTTGACAAGTGTGGTCTTAGAACATACTCTGTTATCTCTGTGGATGGAATTTGTATTCTTCTTTCTCTGTAGACTGGGTCTTCCATTTGATTAGCTTCCTTGGATGCAAATGCAGGACATTCTGCCATCGACCTTGACACTAGGATGGACTACAGAATAGTCTCTCTGCACAGTAATTCCCGTGTTCCAACATGACAAACTGGAGAATGACTCTAATAGCCTGATACTTCTTCTCCCATAGCCATTCCTTCCCTAGAATTATATCTTCTAAGTAAATGATAAACTTATTTATATATGAGACATATATAGCCCTTAGAAATGTTTATTATATGAACTTTGGTGGAGAAATGTGTATCAGGATGTGCTAGCTGTTCCCACGCAGCAGCTCCTTTGTAAGGCACAAGTTAAGTAGTTAGATTGTTATAACAGAAGAGAAGACCCAGATGTAGACTCCAGTTAACGTTTGAACTAAACATATCATCAAAAATCATTTTAATTAGGGAGCAAGTGATAGAAGATTTAAGAAACACTGGTAGAACACTTGGTTAACGCTTCAAGACAGAGTAAGTACAGTTGTTCAGAGAGGGCTCTAGAATCAGACTCTGCACAATGTAAGTCCCAGCTTCATAACCTAGTAGCTCAGTCACTTGTGGAAGATTATTTAAATGTATTCTGCTTCAGTTAGCACTTCTTTAAAATGAGGAAAATAATCCCATCAGCTGAAGAAATTGAGGGGGTTTAATGACATCATGAATACATACTACTTAGAAAAACACTTGACCATAGTAGATTCTTAATAAATAAGTAAGAAAGGATATATGGGGCTCTACAATGAGAGTACAAAATATAACAATATATGCACTATGGTCTCAAATTATAAAATTATATATCTATGTATGATTGTGTGTGTATTTGTATGTGGGTATGTGTATAATGTAGTGGTCAAGGGAAAACTTCCATTTTGCCCTTTGAAGGTTCCCTGAAAAATTAACTCACAAAAGCAGACTATTTGGAAAAAAAGGCATACAAATTTTATTAATGTGTATGCAGAAGTCTTCAGAATTAAGATCCAAAGATATAGGGGAAATTGTCTATTTTTACACTTACGTTCAACAAAGTACAGACAGCCATGTAGTAATATGATTGTACAGAAAGGGTATGATCTAAGGCTCCCAGACTGAGTGGGGAAACCCAGCAAGGCCTGTCGGTCCAGGTTCTTCTTGTCCTCTCTGAGCATGCGTTCCTTCCTTCTGGATATGAGGCAGGACACTTTCTGGAATGGGGGTCTTATGACCTACAGTCAAACAAGGTAAGTCAGATAATTTCTCTATGTCCAGCATTTATGCAGAAAGGTGGAGAGAAAGTTAGAGTATAATATTTTTAGGTTTTATGTCTGGCTTTGGGAAAAAGGGGTTCTGGTATCTATGACCTGCCTTGGGGAAGAGAAATTCTATTAATAGTTTCTATGGCTAGCCTCAGAGGAGAATGGTCTGAGAGACAGGAGGGCAGGAGGGCAGAGAAAATTTTTTGTTTCTGAGGCTGCTTCTGAGGCCTTCCTTTTGAGGTGTTGTTTTGTATCCCAACAAGAAGGGATAAACCTAAAAATATATGAAAACCATTGTTAATAATTTTCTCTGGTAGAATTATGGGTATCTTTAGTGTCTCTTGTATTTCAAAGTTCCTCTAATTTTCTACTGTGGATATATGTTATTCATGAATTCAGACAGGGTATCTTAAGGCAAAAAAACAAATTTATTTCTAAAAACAATGAAGAAATATAATCCAGTCAAATAAAACTGTTCAGGCATTTCCTAAAGTTCAAATAAACTTGTCACATCTGGAACAATGTCTCAGATTTTACCTTATTTGCAAGCTAACAAGATCTACCTGTCACATTTTCATAGATACTGGCAGAAAGGCATGAGGTTTCTGGGTCAGTTTGTTACATGCAGCTATAGCAGGAGTCAGAGTAACATCTTTTTTTCTAAGCCCCGGTTCCCACAGGGCAACACGATGAGGGTCACGTGTTTCCTGCTCTCACAGTTACAGAACACTGATACAAGGAATCCCACAATCCTATACAGGTACTGCTTGCAAATTGGCTCAACCTCCACTCCAGAGAGAGACATTACCTTTATTACTCTGGAATTTACATCTGCTCCAGGGAGAGGAACATCTCTACCTTTCAAGGCTGCTTGCTTATACAAGCATCCTGAAAAGAAAATCCAGAGAAAATTAACTGATAATGCCTTTGTTCAGAAAACGAGCCCTGAAGAAACGTGAGAGATCATAGGAGAATTACTTCCCAACAAAACCATCTCACCAATTTATAAAGATGTATAAAGTGTGTCTATTTGAAGGTGTAAATTTAATAAAGCATTTCATATTTAGAGATTGCTATCTTAGACTAAAGTATGACTATTCAGTCTTTGGTAGCATGTATTTTTCTGTTTAGCTTCCTTTTGACCTACTTCTTCCCATAATTTATCTGTTCATGGAAAACCCCCAAAAATGTTTGAGTTGGTAGTCTGGGCTTTAATTTGTATTTTTATTATGATTGAAAAATTTAGATGAATTCTGTAAAGTATTTTTTTTTTTAAAGGAAAATATACCAGAAGACTATTTGAGGAAATTCAAACAACAAAGAGATATCGGCTAGATTTGCTGAAGATTCTAAATGTGTTTATCATCCTTCTTTATTTTATTGTTCACTCCTGTCCTCAGGCATTTCATAAAGCTTTATCTAGACAAAATCACACAGACAAAAACAATAATGATGCTGAAGTGGATAAGGCCAAAGGTAAGAGAGAGGTCAGAAAAGAAAAGCTTTGATGTTAAGTACAGAAGAATGGCTTTACTTGTTTTATTGCTCTTCTTTTCAAAAATGCACACCCTAAAATAATTTTAGGTGAAAAATCGATATGGATAAGAAACAAAACTACTTTTGTTAAACTTTATACTTGTGATTTTTTTTTTATGCATTCAAAAATAAATATATGCTTGACCTCTGCCCACTGGAAGTCAAAGCATTGCAACTTCACTTATAATTTGTAGACACAAGAGTTGGCTAACTGCAGAGAGCGTCAGGGATTAATAGATGTACTGTGAAATATAAGCCATGGGGAAGCTAAAATGTCCATTCACTAAGGAGAACGTATGAGCTAATTTTTGTGAACACAAGCAGGTTTCCTTATAGTCAGTTGGAGAGAGCGAGAAAAATAGAGGCAATACTTTAGGAAAGGAACTGCATATTACTTGAGTCAGAAACTGATTTCAAAGGAATTGAGTGAGAGAGCATAGAATCAAACTCTGAGAGCCTAAATGCACAACATTCATCTGAGTACCTGGAAGACCAGAAAGCCAATTATGTTGACAACAATCTCTCCTGGAAACAGAGAGAGCAGAGGAGCCTAAAGTCGGCATTCAGGTTAACAAAATGACTCCTTATTTCTCCAGGAACCATTAGCCATGCTGGTAGAAATTTAAAACAGTGGGTTTGGGCAGGATTCTCACTTCCTACATCCATCTACACATTATATTCTTTTTACTTGTTTCCTATAAGGTCAAGTTGAGGGCACATATAAGGGAGGGGTATTAGGATGTCCAGTGTATATTTTCTGAGATATTATGACTACAGCTATGAACGAGTGTTTCCCAATCACCTATTTGTGTATCAACAAAGCCATATTTTTGAGTCACTAAAATAATGATTATAGAGTCAGTAAAATAGTACTTCAATCCCCCTGTCTCTCTCCTTAGTGATAAAAGTTTTCTTTCTATGTCTCTCTCCCTCTCCTATTTCTCTGTGCTGCAATCAGACTTCCTGAAAACATTTTAAAGATTCATTCAATACATTAGGAAAAAAAGGAGTTGGAATCTTCTGCAAGAAAGACTAGAATTTCAGCATTTACAAAGTTTAAGTGTCTTTAGAGAAAGTGTAAAAATAGACATAATTTTTCAAACTTTATTTACACTTTGATTCTTTTTTCAAGCAAACATGACATTACCATTCTGAAAAAAGAACGAGATTTTATTTATTTACTTATCTGTGTACTTCAATGCACAGGTAAATTTATTTATTTTTTCCCTTCCTTCCCTTTCAGTTCTCTTAGGTATTTTTGTTACGAGAAAGCAGGTGCAGTTCTGTTAATGCACTGGTAAAATTCACTTCAAATATAGTACAAATGAGAGAGAGATACCAAAATTACTGACCTACTTTCAGAATTTCTCCTTGGCTCTATCTCACATTATTATTAGGATTCTCCTTTCTAATATGTTCTATCCTCCTCATACCTGTACATCATTCCAGGACTATGCAAATTCCTTATAGGAGTCATTTTTTGTTTACTGTTTTTGCTTTTATCTCAATGCTTATGTGAATTCATTTGGGCTTGGATTTTCTTTAAATCAGCCTCAGCATTTTGCTAGTCAATTACATTCATCTAATCTTGAATTATCCCGTTTTGGCTTTTTGATTCTGTGGCTGGTCAGGCCCCCTGATTGGGAAGCCACCTGTCCAATGACCATCTCCTCTGCAGCCCAACTTTGTCATCCATTTCACAAGTTTGGTGAGACGGGGCCTGCATTTTTTGCTTCTGACCCTTTCTGGTCTTTCTCTCTATAGCACACATTGTCCTAGACATTATATTTCTCTCTGTAAGTGAAACAAACACACCCAGGGTTCCATTTCCTTAGGTTCCTGATCATTTCCAGGAAGAGGAATTCCTCACTAAAATACTCGTGACTCACTAAAGCATTATGGAGTTTTAGTCCTAATTGGTCTTAGAATTGGCTGAGTGCCATTCTTTCTTTCATAAGTGAGGAAACAGAGATCCAGATGTGTAAAGTTAGCACCAAAGCTAGATCTCAAACACAGGATCCTTTCCTCACTTACTTAATGCTATTTTTCTTTTCTTTTATTTCTTTTTTATTTTTTTTGTAGGGGTACAAGTCTGTTTTTGGTGACATGGATGAATTGTATAATGGTGATGTCTGGGTTTTTAGTGTACCCATCACTCGAATATTGTACATTGCCCCTGAGAAGTAGATTTTCTGCTCTAACCCTCTACCTGCTCTCCCCCCTTCTGAGTCCCCAATGTCCATTATACCACTCTGTATGCCCCTGCATACCCGTAGCTTAGCTCCCACTTGCAAGTGAGAACAAGCAGTATTTGGTTTTCCATTCTTGTGTTACTTCACTTAGGATAATGGCCTCCAGTTTCATCCAAGTTGCTGCAAAAGACATTATTTCATTCTTTTTTTATGGCTGAGTGGTATTCCATGGTGGATATATGCACACCACATTTTCTTTATCTACTCCTTGGTTGATAGGCACTTAGGTTGATTCCATATCTTTGCCATTGTGAATTGTGCTGTGGTAAACATACAATTGAAGGTGTCTTTCTGATATAATGCTATGTTTCTAAAACCAATTCTGGAATCATATGCTCACACTGATAGTCGCCTTAAATTCCTAAAATCGTGGCTATTAAATTCGAGTATCTAGGACATTCTGAGGCAGGACACTGATTAGCGGAGCCTTTTGTCTATGTTTCATATCATATAAGTGGACAGCTTTCTAATTCATTCACGTGTTTGCTGCTAGGGATTACAGCTCAGGTACCTGTGTCATGGAACCAGAAGCTCTAAGCAAAACTACAAGGATAAAGTTTATCTTTGGTGATCCCTCAACTTGGTGCTGAAAATCCCCTTGTTCTTTGATTTCTCCACAATTAAAATCTATTTCCAGAAATGTATCTGGAATTGTGTTCTATTTTTAGTCACCTTTAAAAAAGTCTTCAAATAATCTCAACTTCAAGTAACCTGTATAGTTAACAACAATAATCTCTGCTAGAATTATTTGTGTCTAAAATAATAATTTTTCAAAAACTTCCTTCTCTTTCCACTACATGAAGAGTTTCAGCTTCTAGAGAATAGAAGCTATTTGGAGAAATAAAATTATTTCAGTGTCCTTAAAATCAATCATCACAGGAATTGTGATGATTGATTTTAGCTACATTCCTGCATATTTACTCCTTTTCTTCAGAAAAAAAGATGAGTGACAGGACATTGAGATTCTCATGCAAACACCTGGCTACATTACAATGGGCTATGTAAATGTTAAAATCCCTGTCTCAGGTTTTCCATGCCTACTGCCTATCGATGACATCTGTGGATTCTCCACTCTCTTATTTTTCATAATTTGTGTCATGAATTTTAAGACCGTGTGCCATTTAATTTTGAATCAGCTAAACAGGATGGAATGAAAATAAGATTGAGAAATGTTTAATCACCATGGGATTAAGAGTAACAACAAAAGGAATTAACAAATCAACAACTGCTGTCTTAAACTAATAAAAATGAGAGGAATGCATTAGTTTTCAGATGAATTCACCTTTATAAATGTTAGGTTTAAAGAATTCACCCTCCCCAGGCCAGGCATGGTGGCTCACACCTGTAATCCTAGCACTCTGGGAGGCCAAGGCAGGAGGATTGCTTGAGCTCAGGAGTTCTAGACCAACCTGAGCAAGAGCAAGACCCTGTCTCTACTAAAAATAGAAAGAAATTAGCCTTGTTAAAAATTTTTAAATAAAAATTAAAAATAAAAGAAAGAATTCATCGTCCCCAAACTTCCATCCAAACCTCCTATAAAACCAACCCCTCTCCCCTTCCTAGGGGTGTATTAGGCATGCAGCCTTTGCCTACCCGTAGGGAGATAAAGGAGTGAAATGCAAAAGGGGAACTTACTTTCCTCATCCTTCCTGATAAGGCTGATGCTTATCCCTCCCAGTTGTTCCCTGGCAAGATAAAGGAATGGAATGCAAGAGGGGAACTTACTTTCCTTATCCCTTGTTTGAAAAGTATTTACTCCTCCCAGAATAACCCTCTATAAAACCCAAGGCTCTCCCGTTTTCTCTGGTAGAGGCAGGCCTTTTTTGGCCTCCACCCGTCTGTACCCCATGCTCAAAATAAATAGAATTTTGCTACACATGAGGCTTCGTGTGTCTCTCTCGCAGCTCTGGACCTAACAATAAATTTAAATGGAGATAAAAACAGCTCTAAAAATAAAGTGCTCCTTTTTGTACAAATAAGTGAAACAAAAAGTGTTTTGGATTTTTCCTAGGTGTTTAATTTATCAATGTATTTGGCATTTCTTGGTATACTTAATAATTTCTTAATTGCCATTCAATTTCCCCTAGTTTTACAACTAAATACTTATATACAATAGTACATATCATGCTTTTTGTGGAGGTTCTCGTGCATAATAGGAAATCAATCCTTAGTTAAATGGATGAGTCAATGACCATTGTTAACAGATATTTATAAAAATCTACTCTTTTTCACGTATGTTATATATTAAAACAATTGGGCAGCATTTTATCCAATAAGATACTGGGCTGATTTCTTGGTAGAGTTTTTAGGGATTTAGTCATCCCTCTCTTCTTGGTACAGAAAAGAGGCCCCCTTACAAATGGAATTTTCTTTATAGATATGAATTTCCCTCTAGGAAGGGGTAGCTTCTACTCTGTTTTCTGAGCTTCTCCTGTGTCTACAGGTTCTCAAAATAATCAGCTCAAAATAATGGTTATGCCAAAAAGTCATATTTGGGAGTGGCATATTTTGGTCTTCTGTAATAACAAAGTGAGCTTTTTGTACTCCCTGTTCTCTAAATTAAAAAGAGAGCATTTATTACACACACACACACACACACACACACACACACTATTGGTGTGGGGAGGAGAGCATTAAAAGAAGGAAAAGATGGGGGAAATGAAATGGACACATTTATTAAGCAATAGCTATCCATCTGTCATTAAGCCAGATATTTCATTCAATCTTCAAAATTATGCCCGTCAAGTAGATATTGTTACCCACATATTAGAGACGAGATGACTAAGGGCCAGATATAATAATTAACACAGAGTATAAAGTTGAATTATCTGAATTCAGAGAACAATTTCTTTCTTCAAAAAAACTGAAGCTGTTATAGATGTATGTTCCATGTTGTTAAGCATATTTCAAAGTTTATGTGAAACGTTCTCACATTCTTTCCCACTCTCTCTCCCTCTCTGTGCATGCTTGCTTTTGAAAATTACATCACCACCATGGAAGTAGTGTACCAATTTGATTTCTGTGTGTGTGTGTGTGTGTGTGTGTGTGTATTCTTGTTCTAAATTTCCAGCTCTCTTTATCTTGCTTATCTGAAATTCAATGGCCCCAGACTAAACTCATCATTTTTCTACCAAACCAACTCCTTCCCATGACCCATGACTTTCTATCTCTGTTAATGGCATTGTTATTTTTCCACAGACAAAAATTTGAAATTTTGTCTTTAACTTTCCTCACTCTCTCTATCCCCATAGGCAATCAGTTGCTGCTTAAATACACACACACATGCACACACATGTGCATACATATATGTGTGCACACATACATTCCAAATATCATTTAAATCTGTCCTCTTCAATCCATTCTGTGGTATATATACTACAGTACTGGCATAAATGTTTCATCCTTCTCTGTATAATGCTTTCTTTTTTTCTCGTGGTTATGAAGTACCTTATCTCCCTGACTCTGAGCTTGACTATGGGACTCACTTTATCCAGTGAGAAGTTAGCAGATTGTGACAGAAATACAAGTTTGTAAAAAATGTTTATGATTTTCCACTTTGCTCTTGCTCCTGTGACATTGGCACAAGAAGTGCCAAGACTATCCTGTTAGAGGTTGTAGGTTTGAGAAACTTAGTCCTAAGTTTCTCTAGTTGTTTCAGTGATGGTCAACTCAGATTAGCATCAGTCAGATGGTCACAAGACATGTGAATAACACCAGCCAAGATCAAGTGAGCTGAGGCATCACCTAGCTAGACAACTGAAAAAAATAAACGGTTAGTTGTTTATACATGCCATTAAAGTTTTCTGATTATTTGTAACAATTAATAAACTATCCACTTTCCTTTTACCATAACTTAATACAGGACCTTAGCATATTTACCTAGGCTATTATTACATTCATATGCAAACTAATCTTTTATCAAACATTCTTCATCTAATTCACCATTCCCCACATTTTTCACCTAATTCACTTTTCCCAACACTGGGGTTTCATCTTTCCTTTTACATATTAGATAATTAGATGTGTCTTCTCAAAAACCTCTGGTCTCTGTTGCCTATCAAATCAATTTAAATTCCCTACCCTGGCATTAAAGGCCCTCTGATATCAGCTCTCACTGTATCATTATTTATGGCATTTCTTCTACACAGAATACCCTCCCTTCCCCACCATTGTGTTTGCAAATATTCTTCATCTGTCATGGCAGAATTGAAATCCCACTTCCTTCCTGGATAACCAGCCAAGAATGGTTTCTTTCTTTACTGATCTCATCTAGTACTTTCTTCATACATGCCTGCTGGTAGGAATAAATAAATAAATAGGACTTGGTTAAATTTAAAGTCTTCTGCACAGCTAAGGAAATAATCAACAGAGCAAACAGACAACCTATAGAATGGGAGAAAATATTCACAAACTATACATGTGAAAAAGGACTAATATCCAGAATCTACAAAGAACTCAAACAAATCAGCAAGAAGAAAACAAACAACCCCATTAAAAATAGGGCAAAAGACGTGAACAGAAGTTTTTCAAAAGAAGATGGACAAATGGCCAACAAACACATGAAAAAATGCTCAGCATCACTAATCATCATGGAAGTTCAAATTAAAACCACAATAAGATATCAACTTATCCCTGTTAAAATGGCCTGTTAGAATGTCTTTTATTAAAAATCCCAAAAACAATAGATGCTGGAATGGATGCAGAGAGAAAGGAATTCTTATACACTGTTAGTGGGACTGAAAATTAGTACAACCTCTGTGGAAAACAGTATGGAGATTCCTCAAAGGACTAGAAGTAGACCTATGATTCTATTCAATAATCCCACTACTGGGCATCTACCCAAAGGAAAAGAAGTCATTTTATAAAAAAGGCACCTGCACTTTATCCATATAACAAAAACATTTGTACCCATTAATGTTTTGAAATAAAATAAAATAAATAAATAAATGGGATTTAGTTAGACTTTACTGTTTCTGCATAGCAAATAATCAACAGAGTAAATAGACAACCTATGGAATGGAAGAAAATATTTGTAAACTATACATTTGACAAAAGGCTAATATCCAGAGTCTACAAGGAACTTAAATCAGCAAGAAAAAGACAAATAACCCCACGAAAAAATTGGCAAAAGATATGAACATATGTTTTTCAAAAGAAGAGAGACAAACGGCCAACAAACATATGAAAATATGCTCAACATCACTAAACATCAGGGAAATACAAATTAAAACCACAATGGGATATCATCTTAACCCTACCAGTATGGCCATTATTAAAAAGTCAAAAAACAATAGATGTTGGTGCAGATGCAGTGAAAAGGGAACACTCAAATGCTGTTGATTGAAATGTAAACTAGTTCAACTTCTGTAGAAATAGTAAGTTTTTCTTAGTTTTTCAAAGGACTAAAAGTAGACCTATCGTTTGATCCAGCAATCCCACTACTGGGTATCTACCCAAAGGAAGTCATTTTGCAAAAAGACACCTGCATCCAAATGTTTATGGCAGCACAAGTCACAATTGTAAACATATGGAATCAAACTAAATGCCCATCAACTGTGGAGTGGATAAAGAGTGGTGTGTGTGTGTGTGTGTGTGTGTGTGTCTGTGTGTATAAAATACCACAGAGTACTATTCAGCCATAAAAAGGAATGAAATAATGTCTTATGCAGCAACTTGGATGGAATTGGAGACTGTTATCCTAAGTGAAATATCTCAGGAAAAGAAAAACAAATACCACATGTTCTCACTCATAAGTGGGAGCTAAACAAAGGGTATATATGGTCTTGTAATGGTATAAAAGACATTGAAAACTAAGAAGGGGTGAGAGTAATGGGGAGATGAGGGTTAAAAATCTACCTATCGCATACAATGTACAGTATTCTGGTGATGGGTACACAAACAGCTCTGACTTCAGCATTATACAATTCAGTTATATAACAAAAAACACTTATATCCCCTAAAACTATTGAAATTAAAAAAAAAGAAGTCTAAACAATAAACACTTTGTTAATATTAAAAAAAGAACTAAAGGTGCATCATTTATTTTATTCATCCAAACATTTGTAGCACACAGTTACACTGGGATTTTCTGTGCAGAAAATGATGCTTTGTCTGATTGTATGTGCATGAAAATAGCACTGCAAGCATCCTAAAAAAGGGGAGAGAAAAGATCTCCAGAGATAGTGGAAGTTGTTTTGCTCATACATTATTGTAACAACAATTATTTTCTAGGTGACAGAAAATTTATTTCTATTTGCAGGTGGTTGTCATCTTTTTATTTCCCCAATTGTGTGTTACAACTTTATATGTAGGGATGTGGATGAAGGGGTAGGGTTGTGTGTGTGTTTAGGATCACACAGTGTAAAGGACAGACTCGGAAGCCAGACAACTTGGGTTTCAGTCCCAGATCTGGTCCTTTTATCTGTGTGACCTTAGGCAGGCAAATGGATCACTTTGTGCCTTAGATCTCTCATAAGTAAAATGAGGAAAAGTTAGTACTTACTCATAATGTTATATTCAATGAGTTAATGTATATGTAAAGTTATTTAAAACTTTATCTGCCACAGTGTAGAATTAGCACTATGTCACTTCTACCTATTATTTTTGTTGTTTCTATTGTCAATTTTGGTGTAGTTTTTGAATTTGTTTCTATTATTTATTTTATTACATACATTTTTCATGTTATTTGGTATCCCACAAAATAACATGGTATGTAAAATTACCAAATATTCCATTTTATGTCTTGCTACATTTAATTTATTCATCCACTCCTTCATTCTAATCTAAGTTTCCCAGAAGCAGCGTAGAGTCACTCAGTTGTAAATAAGCCCACATGAAGTAGAAATAAAAACACAACATTTACACCAGTTTAAATACCTGATTGAATATGTCCATCATTCTCTCTGAAGCCTGCATCAAGGAATGTGCTGTTTCTCTCCAACATCACCCTCAAATCTTTAGTCATGTAGCTAAAACATCTTCCTGGGAACTTTATATATATTAAAGAGACTAAGGAAGAAACGTTATCCCTTTCTCACTGAGAATATACTTCCCAGAAGAGAAAAATTGGCTCCAAATATAGCTTATATTTTAGTATCCTCTCTTATAACTTACATATTTGTCAAGGGGACTATGTAATAGGTCAGTCACTTCTCTACTACCAAGAGTAATGATTAAAGTATAAATTTCATGAAGTTTAGATGTCATCAGAGACTATTGTATTGACACGGTTTGATGCTGTATCTTTCATTGAATAGCCTATAGCACAGGAATAAAAAATGTGCATATGTCACAGGTTGAAACTTTAGCAAAATCATAATGAAATAGTTTAGATTACTTCTAAGACAATTCTAAGAATATTTGCATATACTGTGTGTGCATGCATGTGTCTATGTATTACATACTTTAGGACTACCTAATTTTCTTGTTATCAGAAAAATAAATAAATAAAATTCCCTCCTCACAACTTCCCATTCCCCATCACCTTTCCAGTTTCCTTTCTCTTGAGCACCTAACTATTGACTATTGCCTACAATGATAAATGATTTAGTCAAGGCTTGTCCCTTCAGAAATTTAAATGCAGCAATACCCAAATAAGAGATGTTTAGCCATTTTACTGTTCCCAAAAGTTTTTATAAAATATGTATAAATTCTATTTTTTTCTTTTTTAAAAAAATTTTATTCTAAAAAAATGCATAGATTCTAAGTGTTCAGTTCCTGTATCTGATAATTACATATGCCCATGACCTGTGTAACAATCCAATAAAAATTTCTGTCATAAAAGAAAGTTCTTTGTTGTCTCTTTCCAGTCAGTTTTCTCTCCAGAGGCAGCCACTTTCTGACTTCTATAACTGTATATTACTTCACGCTTTGATTGTCTGGCTGCTTTTGCTCAGTGTTGTGTCTGTGAGACTCATCCATGTGGTTGCGTATCTCACTGGTGAATTCCCTTTATTGCTGAGTAGGGCTCATTATGTGAGTTTACCAGAGTGTGTGTTTCTGTTCTCCTGTTGATAGGTATTCGGTTTGTTTTCAGATTTAGGCTATTATGTTTCAGAGTTTTTGATTATAGGGTATCTGCAGTGCTATGTATGTGTGCATGCATGTATTTGTATTTACATGTGCATATACAACATCAGATATATTCTAACAGTAGGTAAACTGTAAACTACCAATTCATTTCCTTAATGCTGTTTTTCATGAGCAGAAATTGTTAATTTTAATCTTGTTGACTTTACTATTTTTTTCTGTCATGAATAGTTCTTTTGGTTTCCCATCTGAAAAATGATTTGCGTATACCCCTGCTCACAAAGACATTCTTCTATTTTTTCTTTTATAAAATATTGCTCTAGCATTTATGCTTAGATCTATGATATATCTTGGAAAAAAATTTTTATAGAGTTAGGGGTTGAAAAAATATTTTTATATGCATATCCACTTAATTCACTACCATTTGACTTGGTGTCTATGAAAATATTTTAATGATATTTACTCAAGCTGAAAGACTTTTGCGTTGATGCCC
>JAQIFY010001083.1:0-14491 GCA_028533085.1 Varecia variegata | reverse complement strand
GAGTTTCCAATTTTTTAATAGCATCAGTCATCAAAAAGACTGTCTTTCTATTAATATTATGAATAGACAATATCACTTCAGATTAGTGAACAACCCAGAAAATGCTTGTTTTTCTTTCTCTTGATATCTGAATGAAATAAGATACTTAACGCAAAACAACATTATTGCTTCCTCCTGGTTTCTTGACATAAGAAGAGACTTGAGCTGTTGACAAAAAAATACAGAGGTAAGAAATACAGGGTTTGGTTTCTATCACCCCCAAATATGAAGGAAAAAAAGTGGGAGGGAAGAAAGAGGAAGAAAGAGAGGGAGGAAAGAGAGACGTAATGGAGAAGAGACCAGATATTTATATTTTAAATAATTTGAAATTAACCTTTGTTGTGCATCTTGTAGATCCACATGTGCTCTCTGGACCAGCAAAGAGTGTGTGTTAGACCAGCAGAATCAGCATCAGCATCGCCTGAAAACATATTAAAAATGTAAATTCTCAGGCCACACCCTGCTGTATCCAGATACTTCAGGGGTGAGATATAGCAGTCTGTTTTTTTCTTTTCATAAATAAATTTATATCTTCAAAGATTTTATTTTTTAGAGCAATTTTAGACTCACAGCACAATTGAGAGGAAGGTACATAGATATCCCACATACCCGTTGCTCCCACACATGCTCAGCCTCCCCCCTGATCAACACCCCCGACCACGGCAGTACATTTGTTACAACTGATGAACGTACATTGACACACATCATCGCCCAGAATCCATAGTCTACATTAGGGTTCACTTTTGGTGTTGTACATCCTATGGTTTTGGACAAATGTATAATAACGTGTATTCAGCATCATAGTGTCATACAGAATAGTTTCACTGCCCTAAAATTCCTCTATGTTCTCCCTATTCATTCTTCCCTCCCCTTAACCCCTGGAAACTACTTTACTGTCTCCATAGTTTGCCTTTTCCAGAATGTCATATTGTTGGATTCACACAGTCTGTAGCCTTTTCAGATTGGCTTCTTTCACTTAGTAACATGCATTTAAGCCTCCTCCATGTCTTTTCAAGGCTTGATAGCTCATTTCTTTTTAGTGCTAAATAATATTCCATTGTCTTGATGTATCACAGTTTATTTATTCATTCACCTGCTTCCAAGTTTTAGCAATTATGAATAAAACTTCTATAAACAGCCATGTAGAGGTTTTGGTGTGAAAATGTTTTCAACTCCTTTGGGTAAATACCAAGGAGCATGACTGTTGGAATTATATGATAAGAGTATGTTTAGTTTTGTAAAAAACTGGCAAACTGTCTTCCAAGACAGCTGTATCATCTTGCATTCCCACCAGCAACGAATGAGAGTTTCTGTTGCTCCACGTCCTCACCAGTATTCGGTGTTCTGGATTTTGGCCATTCTTACATGTGTGTAGTGGTCAGTGGTCTGTTTCCAACAAGCCCTCAAGGTGATTCTGATGCACTAAAGCTCAAGAACCATGGTTGTGGACGGCTGTGGACAGAGTTTCTCTTATAGAAAGAACACTCCCATCCCCTTCCTAATTCAATCCCTGACCTTGTAATGAAAAGCGGGCACAAAAAAGAGAGCCATGGTGGGGAAACTAGTGCTTATTGAGCAACAACATGCCAGGCACTGTGTGATTATAATCTCATTTTATCCTTCCATGAGGCCTCAGAATTTTACTCTTGTCTCCATTTCAAAGGTTTTTTGAAATGAGATTCTAATAGATAACACAATAATTCAAGCTTACAGGCCTACTAAGCAGTGAGTCCAGAGTAGGAAATTTGAAAACTACAAAAAGTTATAAAGAAGAACACAGGAATTATCCACAATCCCACCAATCAAAACAACCATTAATCTACCACCTCAGTATTTTTTTTCCTATGTAAAACTCCTCTGGATTTAAAGGCTACTTTGTGGTTTCTAGAACAGTTTAGGCTCCAGAGAGGGTTCCCTTCTCTGAGATCTGAAGACTCAGGAACCCAGCCCCAGCTTTGTTCTGATCTCCTCTAAAAGATAGTGTCCAGATCCTTCGGTTCTCTCTCTGTCCCTACCTTTGACAATACACAGAAGTAAGAGCTTAGTAAATAAAACAAGTGAGATAAAACAAGCAAACTGGAGTAGATGCTGAAAGTTGACCCAAAACAAACTGAGAGCTAAGCCCGTACTCTAACACAGATGAGCAATGGACAGATGTAGAACAAGCTGTGTATGCTCAGTTCTCTAGGAAAAAAAGGGAGGCTTGTTCTGAGATATGTACATCTTGTGGTGGGGGCTGAGGAACACTGCTGTTTTTGGAACACACTACAAGTATCTGTTCTGGGAGGGACATGTTGGTCTCTGCACCACGAGCCAGGCGTTGTGCACCAGAGTCAAGAAATGGAAGTCATCAAAATTCTGGACAACGCTCTGTGATGTTTGGATGGTTCTCTATTTAACCCCCTGTGGAGGCTGGTGTGTATCTGTTTCATGCCAGACTCAGAGAAAATAGTAAAGATAAAAGACAGAAGGCTTAGGCTTATAGATGTTTTCATAAAGTGTTTGTTTTCCTTGTAGTTAAGACCACTTGTCCAAGTGAATCATTTGAGGTTGGATTTTATTAAAGCATCCCCCCAAAAAGCCAAAATGTTTTTAGAATCTATAGCTGTGGGTGGCCCGAACATAATGAGCTTCCTCCTTCTGAAAAAAAAGAAAAGAAGAAGAAACGAAAGCTTAGGGTTTCCCCCCTCAGCCCTGCCACGAAATGAAAACTGGAAGCAATTTCTGCCTTTCCCTCCCTCCTTAGTTTTTATTCAATGTAAAATAAAAATGAAGATAACCTGGAAGGATTTTATATGACAGAGATGTGTCATATTCAGGCTGTGGATAATTGAAATTTACAATTAACAATTTTGTCAGAAGAATGCCTTTTAGTCCCAGGGGTCCTTTATTATGTATGCTAATAGGATAATTTAGAATAAAGGCAAGAAGTTGGTTCTAAAGAGAACATCACCATTATGTAAGTTAAAGAGTAATACAAGGTATTCACTTATGGGAGAAAAGTTTTAACATATTTTACTTATCTACTTTTCAATAGACAATACACTTCCGTAGTTCAAAATTAAATCAGTACAAAAGGATAGAGGGTGAAAAGAATCCTTTCACATTCCTGCTCTCTAACCCCCAGTTTTCCTGTCTGGGATAATCAGAGCTACCAGAGTGTTTTGTATTCTGCCACATGTATATTATGCATAAACAAGCAACACACATATATTCTTAGACGCTATTTTTTAATGCAAATGGCAACATTTACTACACATTGTTCCACCTTATTTTTACCCTTAAGGACGTCTCTTACATGTTTTTGTTTCAGTGTATAAAGAACTTCCCGATACGTGATCCTTACTTGAAATCATGCCCCATAATAGAGGTTTCATCTGACTGCCCTTGTCTGTGCCTGTGTTGTCCCCTTCTTTTATTGTTTTCTGCCTCTACTTTCATTGTAAGCCTTCTTTTCTATTCTTATATTTCATCTGGCTTAAAGGAAGATCATATCTTTGTGCTGCAGTGATCCTAAGCTTCTAAGAACTCTAGTGATAGCAGGTCTAAAGAAAATTCCTGAGATTGGAGCTTGTACCTTTCTGGAAAGACATTTATGCAATAGGAAGCAAGGAGCAAGAAGCAGGGACAAGATAGGAAATGGAATCAAGAATAAAGACAAAGGCAATGTGAAAGAACTAGGCGTTTGCAATAATATAAATGATTTGGGTGACTGAACTACCAAAAGCTATTTGTGTGTGTGTGTGTGTGTGTGTGTGTGTGTGTTTGAGGAATCTGGATTAAATGTGCAAAAGCAGCTGATATGTTAAAGCTGTAGACAGGAATTATGTTGATGTGCAGACTGAAATGTGCATGGTTAGCTATAGAAATTAATATAATCTCTATAGATGTGAATATAAGTTGATATCTAGTAGCCAATTTGGAAAAATACATCAAAAGGATTAAAAATGCGCCCACCCTATGGAATTGTCCAGAAACTCCAACTATTTTAAGGAAACAAGGATAAACAAAGTGGTCACATTATTTATAACAGCAGAAATTTAGAAACAATCTAAATATCTAATGTAAGGGATTAATGTAGTAAATTATGGTGCATCCATGAGCTGAAATACTATCAGCTATAAAATATATTTACAGATATGGGAAAATGTTCTCCATACATTTCTAAATCGAAAACAAAATACAGCAAAAAGGCTCACTTTATATATTTATTGCAGTGTACTAATAATGGCAAATGTTTATTGAGATTCACCATGTACCAGAAGCTCTTTGCAGCATTTTAAACTCATTAAAACTTACAACCCATAAATTAGGAGCTACGATAATTTAATTTTGAATTTGCTCACAAGGAAACTGAGGCATGGGGCAGTTAAGCAACTTGAGTGAGATCACACAGTTGACAAATAGTAGGGCTAGGACTTGACCCAGCTCTCCTGGCTGTAAAGCCAGATCCACATCCTTGTCCACATGTGGCAATGCCTACATATGTAGCAAGAGACCTGGGTAACAAAATAGAATTAGGTTTTTGAATAGTGACCAGGGCGGGGGGAATGTGTCTCTGAATGGGAAGAAGTTCTTTTCCAAGGGAGATTGAGGGAGGCGGGTGTGAGGGGATTCTGCCTGTGTTAAAATGGTTCAGTTCTGATAATATTGATACGGAGAACTGAAATCAAGGGTAGAAAGATAAATTTAAGGAAACCTGGAAGGGACTGTAGGGGTCAAGGAAAAAGTTCCCCTTCATTGCCCTCTGAACTTCCCCTGAAAAATCAACTTGCAAAAGGCAGATTAATTGGAGAAAAGGCAGACAAATTTATTTAATATGTGTACATGGGAGCCTTCAGAATCAAGACCTGAAGACATGGGGGAAATTGTCCTTTTTTATGCTTAGCTTCAACAGAGTATGCACAGCAGTGTAGAAATATGATGGGGCAAAAAGGGTATGATCTAGTGCCAATACACTGAGTGGGAAAACCCAGCGAGGCCTGTCTGTCTAGTTTCTTCTTGGCCTCTCTGAGTATGCACTTTTTTTCCTTCTGGGTGTGGGGCAGGGCCCTCTTCGGAATGGGGGACTTATGACTACAATTAAAAAAAGTAGGTCAGATAATTTCTTTTTTTTTTTTTTTTTTTTTGAGACAGAGTCTCCCTTTGTTGCCCGGGCTAGAGTGAGTGCCGTGGCATCAGCCTAGCTCACAGCAACCTCAAACTCCTGGGCTTAAGCGATCCTTCTGCCTCAGCCTCCCAAGTAGCTGGGACTACAGGCATGCACCACCATGCCCGGCTAATTTTTTTCTATATATATATTTTAGTTGGCCAGATAATTTATTTCTATTTTTAGTAGAGACAGGGTCTCACTCTTGCTCAGGCTGGTCTCGAACTCCTGACCTTGAGCGATCCACCCGCCTCGGCCTCCCAGAGTGCTAGGATTACAGGCGTGAGCCACCGCGCCCGGCCCAGATAATTTCTTTATGGCCAGTTTTTACTCAGAAAAGTGGAGGGAAAGTTAGATTAATATTCTTAGGTTTTATGGCTGGCTTTGGGGAAAAAGGGTTCTGGTTTCTATGACCTGCCTTGGGAAAGAGGAATTCTAGTTTCCATGGCTAGCCTTGGGGGAGAATGAGACTGAGAGACTGGAGGGCAGGAGAAAGTCAGAGAAAAACTTGCTTCTGCAGCTGCTTCTGAGGCTTTCATTTTGGGGTATTGTTTTCCAAGCGCCAATAGGACCAAAATAAATCAATTCAGTATCTTAAAGATGATTTAAGTTAATCACAAAATAAGCCATGAAAGCATTCAGCTTTCAGAAAACAACAAACAACATGCAAGTGTTTATAAGTCTGAACTTGCAGTACTTGACTATTTATTTATTCATATAATAAATAATTTCTTTATAATAATTGCTTAGGATGCCTTTTATAAGTGTGCTCTCCTCATACACTTAAAATTAAATTAAAATATCAAAATAAAAGAGTAAAATGAGGCTCTTTGTTATAAGAGAAAACAAAGTCCAAAAAATCCCAATGCTTAGCTTAAATATTGAATAATTGTGTGGGGAGGCATTGGTCATATTTTGTTTTCCTTGGAAATGCTTGCAAAACCACTTTCATTATTAATTTTTCACATCGTTTTTAACAAAAAATCATTTCACCTACACCATTTACCACACTTGTCACCAAATGACTATGTTTCCAGACATTCAAACCCACTGACAAATGATGATGATTTATCATTACAGAGGATATTTTAATAAACAGATGGCAGCTTTTCAAGACACAAAGCAATATTCTAATAACGTATTTAGTAACCCCAACATTGTTGAAATAAGTATATCTTCCTAAGATGGTTCTTGAGACATTCTGACATTTTTGCTTAAAAACAAAATTAGTCACATTGCTTTATTATCACATATGTAACTTCACATTTAAACATATATATATTGCATAAAACAAATTGAGCTATATTTATAAACAATATCTAGAATTTATTTCAAGGCATATGGGCGCAGGACTCCTTAAAGTACAATAAACACTTTTTTCCCCTTCATTGCATAATGGCCTGGGGCCTTGACCAAATTAAAATAAACTGCACTAATTTTTCAGTTGTATGTTAAAGCCTTAAATCCGCCACATAAATATTCCAGAACCAACTCAGAGCAGTAAGCTGATGGCTGGGCGGAAAGCACAATCAGAGGGCTTATTCGGAGGCTTTGAGGGAGCAGGGAAGCGCATTTCCTGACCTTCTGTACTGAAAGGCTGCTTTTCATCTGGTTTCAATTCTCTTGTTTGTGCACCTTGCCATATTTATTATTGAATTCCTGGTTTCTTCTTCTTGTTTCATGTTCCATGTTCCAATGATTTATGAGAAATTGCTGATCTAGATGTTATCTTTGGCATTCAGAGAGTGCACAGAGCCCCTTAAGAATGCTGAGAGAATAAATGTGTTTTGAGCTGCACAATACCCAGGCTGAACAGATGTCCATCAATTCATGAAAAATGCCAGCTGAAGATGCTTTAATAAGACACATTTTTCTTCTTAAACACAGCAACAGCAAGTATGTTTTCAAAAATCACAGATATTTTTCCCTCTTTGGTAGATGATTATTGTTAGAAATGACAAGACTTGGTCCTAAAGTTGTCATTTTAGAAGAACGCTGGTGGAAAATAGATTTTTTTTTTTTTTTTTTTTTTTTTTTTTAGTTTAGCTCACAATAAAATGAAATGACATGTTTTCTACATCAGGGATTTGTCTGGTTTGGTTCACTAAGAAATGAAATATGCTAGTGACATTTCAGTTAATTTCTAAACATCTCCATGAAGATGATCTAGTTTATAAGTGTGTAGGGAATGAGAGTTTTTTTAATGGTGACCAATTTTCTCTTGCTTAACTAAGTGAAAACTAATTAGCAAGTCAAATTATCTAATTGGATCAATTTTACAGGCTAATCAAAATAGTTGGGGCATTTTCCCTAGACTTCCTCCTCTCCACTAGAGGGGGTTAAACACATCCCCAGAAAACATTGCTGTCACTAAACTTTATTTTTCTATGCAAGTCCTTCTGTAATTAAACTTACCAAAACATTATATCAAACACTCTGAAGTAGCCATGTACACAGATTCCTTAGTGGGATTAGTGTTTCATGACCTTTCTCATAAAATTTAATAATTTTTAGGAGGGAGATGTGTCAATGTACCAAGTCTTGATTATTTAAAATTATATTCTTCATTCATTTCCATCTTATTTCTCAGAGTTAAATCAGAAAAACAACACACAGAATGAAGACAACACGTAAAGAGCTTAACACACACTATAATAAACAGTGCACTTGTGAGAAAAGGTACATAATGGTAAAAGGAGAAAAGAAGTCCCTTTTTTTCATGAGAAGAAGGGAGAGAATAGAGACGTTCACCTGTTTCTTTACACACGCTTAAGCTACAATAGAACACCTGGTGCAATTAATACCTTTCTAGTTAGGTAAACAATTGAGCAAGGAAGTAATTAAAGATTATTTTAATGAATCAAATGTTTATTTTTGCAGTTACAAATACTTAAATCCTAGGATACTTAAAAAATAATCAAAAAGACGGAACAATTCTCCTAGAAATTTCAAGAATTCTTAAAGGACACATACCTCGATCTTGGCTAAGGAAAAATCTTTGATTTTTCAGAGTTGTCCTTTATAGAGCTTGTCAACTTAACTTCCAAAACCCAATGTTAAATATTTTTGGCCACAGCGTGTTTATTTCTAGATGGCAAGATTAAGTATGATTTTCATTGTCTTCCTTATGCTTTCCTACTTTGTATTGTTTTTATAGTGTTTATTGCTTTCATAATGGAGGGAAGGATATTGAAAAAAAAATCCGGGCTACCTGACACACACACAAGTGCAATTCACAAGTACATGGCACAATGATAAAGAAACAAGTTTTATTGAGACAGGTTTTCATAAGGATGGCTTCTTACCTACTCCACATTCTGGGATTCAGAAACTTTGCCATAAAGGTAATCTTGTATCCATCTAAGTTAGGTACCTAAGTGTCTTTTCTAGAATTTTGTAAAGGTTTCATTAAGAAGAACCAGCCAGGCACAGTACATGCCTGTAGTCCCCCAGCCATTCAGAACGCTGAGGCAGGAGGATCGCTTGAAGCCAGGATTCGAGGCTGAATGCTCTGTGATTGCACCTGTGAATAGCCACTGTACTCCAGCCTGGCCAACATAGTGAGACCTCATCTACTAAAAAAAAAAACAACCAATTCCACACTAAGAAATGATTTGTGATAAAGTTAATAAAGATTTAAACCAAGTCCAAAAGCAAAACAATAAATATATAAATAGTATACAAATAAAACTGTATTATCACCAAATGTTCTCTCCAGGATACAGAAGAAACTATTAACCATTAATCGTTAGAGAAATTACTAGAGAAGTCTTGGTCCTGTCTAGATGCTTGTATTCTCTATATCCTAGTTCAGTATCATCCACACTACCTCTCTATGCACAATGGACCATATCACATGCCAGTTTGAGTCCTCACTGCAGTATTTGATCTATTTATATTATACTTGAATTCTTAGTCTTTCTGTCTCTAATTGTTCATATCTCAGACTTTAAGAAACAATGTCTCCTTTAACTATATTGCTAATTGAAAGCTACTTCAGTCTCTAATAATCTCTAATTGTTATATCACAAACCTTTGCAAACAGAACATTGTACAAATGCCATAAATGTCCACTGTTGTTCCCTGTCACAAAACACCTCCTTCACTCTCAGACAATGGGTGTAGAGAGATTTTTAGACTCCCTTGACTTGTCAGGCAGTGCACTGTTTTCATTTACAATGAAGATAGAAGCTATTACCTTATCCTTGTGAGCTGACTCTAATTTAGCCCAATGCCAGTAAGAACTTAGGCCTCTGCCCTGTTTTACTCAAGAAACACAGTCATTCTCAGCATTTTGAGATTTTTAAAAATAGACTTTATTAAAGATTTCAAAGAGGACACAGAAAAGAGGTCTTCCATTACACATCCTCACCAAACTGCCGCAAACATCCTAACCAGAGCTGCCTCCCTGCCCCTCTCTCCAGCTCTGCTGCCCGCTGGAGTGTTCCTCAGAGGGCCCCAGCCCCACTGGCTCCCTTTTCCCTCTGCAGTCTCTCACCCCAACCTGCATATTTATATACCTAGTTGTCAGCAAATTAAATGCCTTCTTTCAAAAGCAAAGGGGGGTTATGAATAACAAATTTATTTTCTCCTGTTACATTCACATTGAGCGCTCACGATAGGCCTCTGTGGTAGGTTTCATCGTAGTTTACAGGGAGGACAGTGCAGAGTACAAACCAAGGTTCCCTGTCTCCAGACTTCAATCTAAACTACTACACATAGTGTCATTTCCTTGTACAATCATATGATGTCTGTATAATCCTCACATAAATGGATATGAAATGCCCAAACATCAAAATTCAGGCAGTTTACAGATACAGGGATGATTTCTATAATGCAAGACAAGAAATAACCACAGAATTATGTATTGGTTTGTCTCTTTGTTTTAATAATGAAGGAAAATTATCTCAAGGTCAAATCCAACTTTGGAGAGCCTCTCTTTTTAAAAAAATAATAATAAAAAACTATGACAGCCTACCTATCAGAGTCATAAACACACAAAAAGACACAATTTTCAGGCATTGGGCATTATGCAGAGTAACATTGGACCACAAATTCTTAACCTCAAACATTTATAAAAACACATGCAATAGCAGATAAATTGTGCGGTAGGACCATAGAAGTAGAAAATTTAGTTGGTAAAGATTCTATACTTTAACATCTTCACTTGAGATCTGCAAAAAGAGACAGCGAGAGAAATCTGTGTCTTTATTATCAGTTCTTACCAGAGAAGGGAACCATGACTTTCCTGAGTTCTGAGCAACCAAGGGACATATAAGGGTAACAGTGAATGAACCTGTGTGGAGGAAAAATGGGGCCCAGCTATGAGGAAATATTAATGAAAATGAGTCCTGATGCAAACCCTCAATGTCTTCCCCTGCACCACACTTTGAGTTTTGTTCTATACCCTTGCATGCAACAAAAATGAGCTTCTTTTTCTTCCCTTTGATAGAGGAGACACAGTTGACAAAGCAAAATCTGGGAATAGTGTGGTTAGGGGAAAGATGTCATATACTCTTTGGAGAAGAAAAGGAATATAAGAAATTGGAGGTGGAAGCTCATAGAAAACTATCCACAGGAATGAGACTACCTACATGTTCTGACTCATTTTAGATAGAGAAAGAGACCACTCTCCCACATGTAGCTGGATTGTAAGGAGTCTATCAGTCAGTCAGTATGGGCTAGATTTTGCTGCAGAAACAAACATATCTCAGGCTTTAAATGACAAATGTTTATTTTAATGGCTTTTAGTTCATATAGAATTAGAAGTGCAGAGAGTTTCTGGTATTAATTCTAATCCCTCTTCATTGAGGAATGGTGAAACCCATGGTAAAACTAAATCAAAATGGCTGTTGCATTGCATGGAGGCACATGGACAGTCTTTGAGAGCTTTGAAAGCAGAGGAATTGAGGAAGGACAACCCAGCAGCTCTCCCTCATTAAATTAGCATTGCAGTTTCTTGTGGCAGTCATCTGATCTGTTCCCAAATATCCTACTTTTTCTCTTTTGGGGCTCATGATGAGATGCACATTCCCAACTCCCTTTTAAATTAACCATGGCCGTTTGACTTGCTTTGGCCAATGAAATGTGAGAGGAAAGTGACAGATGTCACTTCTGGGTGGAAACTTTAAGAGATCAATCAATAGATCAATACAAGTTTTCGTAAACTGCATATAATTCCTTACAAAAGTAAATTTAGTCATTTTCAGATAATGCTCTTAGTAATCTTTAAATAAAAATCTCAAGTAAAGAGAGGTGTGAAAAACTCAAGAAAGGGATCACCCTCTTTATGTTCCTGACAATTGCAAGCAAGACTCACTTTTATATACTGCTGATGAGAATATAATTTGACATACCTTTTGGAAAAAATGTATCAAGATCCTAAAATTATTCCTCATTCTTTTACCTGGCAATTCAACTATTGGAAATGTATCCTAAAGAATCCCAAATGTTTAAAAAGTAAACATTATGTTCATTGCCGTACAGTTTATAGTGGTAAATAATTTGAAATAGCTTAAAAGTCTAACCACGGAGGAATGATTTAAGCAAATTATGCTAAACCTACATGGGATACTCATTGAAAATTGTGTTTTTTGGGAAAATGATTACATTATAATATTAACTTAAAAATAAAGATACAAAATTATTCATAGAGGGTAATCAAATCTGTGTTGAATGTATCTATAGCATATATTTTTATAGATATTTTGACATCCATTATGAGTAGACCATTTCAAACAAAGGTATTAAACAAGACCTATTTCCCTTTTAATATGACGCATGTTATACATGCACAACCAAAGCACTGCTCTTGTTTCATAATTAATAAGACAGACCACCTCAAACTTGCTAACAACACAAGGGTATACAATGAGATTTTGTGTTGATTTGAGAAAGTTGGAAGGGTGTGTGTTTGTGTGTGTGTGTGTGTGTGTGTGTAAAAGAAAAAGAGAGCATTAGGTAATGCATTTGGCAAAAACCCATTTTTCAAAGTTATCAGAAGGAATTGATTTGGTATAAAAAGACCTAGTAGGAAAAGATCTCGCAGACACACTGTAAAAACTGAGACTGTTCTGGAACGTCATTCTAGGATGTATATAAAAAAGAACATCCCCCTAGAGAGGTAATCCTCGTATATATTAAGCCCTTAATATACTAATGCATACAAGATTAAGGCTGGTTAATTATAGTATTTAGAATAATAATAATAAGGTTTGGGAAATGGTTACAATGCAAAAATTCTGAAGGGAATAGAGATTATTTAAGCTGGAAATAGAAATCTGAGGAGAAAATCAATAGTTATTTAATGTAGTAAAGGCGTATGTGTGAGAATGTTGGTGAGCAGTTCTTTTAATGGTCATTAATATTGATTCCATTAAAGATCTACTGAAAGCAGACAAATTTAGGACAAATTAGGAAGTATTTCCTAAATAGCAAAATAACAACATTCTGAAATGCAATGGCAAGAAAGTTAGGCAATCTCCCTCCCTAGGGTTGGTTTTGCTTGAAGGAGAGGGAAACAGGCCCGCCATCTATCTTTCAGAGTCTGGGGTGATTTTGCTTTGGGGAGGAGGACAAGGATTTCTCCTCCAGTTCTTTCAGTTTGAACTGCAGGTGCCTTGGCTCCCTCATTCTTTTCCTGACATCTTTGAAGATGGCAGAAAATCAAGAGACTCTTTTTAAAAAGAAATTAGATGGTTATTTCTAATCACATTACTTATAATGCACTAATTTTGGAATTTTAAAAATTTCTGACAGCACTCTCAGAAATAACTTTTTGTATACTTATTGTTCTTGCTTATTAAATTATAAACTTATTACAGTACCACAATCTCCTTTCCAAAAGTGTCAAAGACAAATATATTTTGGAATTTAGTACTTTACTGATTTACTGACTTTAAAGAGATAATATGGTGCAAATATCATATATTATATAACCCCAAGTATTATATGGAGCAGTATCCATAATCAAAACCATTAATATTTCTGCAGTAATACATATAAATATTTACACTAATTGAAGTAAAGATGATAAATAACCTTACCTCAATTTAGGTTACATTTTGCCTTTAAATAGTTACAAAAATCTTTGGCTTTTAGATATGGTTGCAAGATAAAATAGATAAAGCCCTGTTAAATCTGAATTTCAGATAAACGACAAATAATTTTTATTGTTTTGGGTTTCTTTGTTGTTGTTGTTTTGTAGTGGTGGGGGTGGCGGGGACAAATAATTTTTTAGTATATGTCCCCAACATTGCATGGAACACATTTATAAAAAATATTCAGTGTTTATTTGTAATTCAAGTTTAACTGAATGTCCTGTTTTTTGTTTGCTAAATATGATTTTTTAAATTTTGGAATTGCAAATGAAGAATTGTTAACCCATATCTGGAGATATCCTAATTGAAATATTAATACTATTAACACCTACTGTTCCAGGAGTAGAGTTTGATTTGGGCTCTTTTGAAAGGAAACACAGAAAACAGTTTTATTATGTTTGCTTATGTCCACAGAGTATATGAAATATAAAGCCTGTGCAAAGCAACCAGATTAACAACTCAAAATATTTCAAAAGTTAGAAATAACATGGCTATTCTAAAAACGATTTATATCATGTATTTTAATAAATGGTTCTTTCCTGTTTCACTTTAAACGTCATCATCTGTAAAATATCCCTTTTATAAATTGATAAAATTCTCCTTAACAAAGATATAGCTCCATCTAATGGAAGAAATATCCAATTACAGCCCTTCATGGTGCTAAAAATTAAGCCAGTATCTCCATGGGTGTTAGTAACATTGTATGTGCATGTGGTCTATACACACGTACACAAATACTGTGTATACAAATACTGGATGTGTTTCTGTGCTTCTCCTTTTTTGAAGCTAGATAGGATCCAAAGGTACTTGGTCATAGTTTTGCAAGAGCTGCTCTTTTTCTTGGATTGGACTATGAAATGTAAATATATTTTTACTGCATATAACCACCAGCACCCTATGCTCATTCCCACCCTATTCATCTACAAAACATAACTTTAAGAGTGTTTAATATCCTGCCTTTGAGAATCATGTTTTCTTCAGATGTAGAAAGGGCACTAGAGATTATCTAACTTGGCTTCTCTACCTTATTATTAGGTTGGTGCAAAAGTAATTGTGGTTTCCAACCATGAATTTTAAATCATTACAACTAGGCTGAAACACATCTTTATTAATCAAAATAGGAACCATTACAATCAACACATTTTTGCCAATGAGAAATAAGTTTGTTTATTCCTGTAGTGTAAAAATCTGTGCTTCAGGATTC
>JAQIFY010001082.1:0-14492 GCA_028533085.1 Varecia variegata | reverse complement strand
CGTAATTCCTTGTTCATGGTTGAAACAGGGCAAAAGACCAAGAGATGTCTGAGAGGGTTCTGAATTCCAGATGGTCTTCTTCTGGGCCCATTATGTAGCAGCAACGCTACTTCCTCATTATAATCAGAATTATTACCCCTGGCAGTTCAGCAACTTTTTGTTTTGTCTAACGGGTCCAAAATGGCCTGAAAGTTGTCGCTTTAGGTTTGGTGGTGCTCTTTTTTCACCTGGTAGAAAAGTTCTTCCCCTAACCCCTAACCAGGAACCATGGCCTCTATACACACTAGAACTAACATTGCAGGGATGGAAGCATAAATTCCCCCAAGAGAGCACTGAATATGATGATGAGAGGGGCCACTTCTACTTTGGTACTTGGTTTCTGGACCCATATGTTCTACTTATTGGGGACACAATACCACGTGATGGCTTTGGCTCAAAGAGGTATATATCTTAATGTGAAGGATGAAGATCCAATCCCAAAGAGTATCATTTTTGGGAGTATCATTAATGCCTTAATTGCATCTTTTTTTTTTTTGAGATGGGGGTCTCACTATGTTGCCTAGGCTAGCCTCGAATTCCTGGGCTCAAGCAATCCTTCTGCCTCAGCCTCCCAAGTAGCTGGGACTACAGGCATGCGCCACCATGTCAGCTCTTAATTGCATCTTTAAGAAGCCATTCTAAAGTTCTTTAAAACAAGTAGGTTTGAGATGATATGGGATATGGCAGGATCAGTGGAACTTGTGATCCAGTGCTCATTATTGCATCTTCTTTGATGTAAAGTAGGTCCCTTAGTCTGAAAAGATGTCATATGGGATTCCAGGCATGTAAATTAGAAACTCTGGGATCCCTCAGACAGTGGTACTGGCCAAGGTTCTTCTGGCAGGAAATGTAAAACCATCTCAAGAACATGTACCTATCCTGGCCAGTACAAATTATTGTAATATTGTTCTTTCTATAGTAGAAGGGATCTGATGTAATGAATTTTCTGCAGAGAGGCTAGTTGGTCTCCTCAGAGGATGGTACCATATCAAGGGCTCAGCTTTTGTCTCTGCTGTTGACAGAGTGAACATTTAGCTGCAACTGTAGCTACATCAGCCTTAGTGGGTAGGAGTCCGTGATACTGTGTTCATACAAAGTCTCCAGCTCTACAGCTATTCTACTCTGTTCTATTCTATTCTGTTCTATTCTATGGATGGTCCATTCTTGGAATCATTGTTGAAGACCTAGAATGGCTCAGGACAGAGAGACCGGCTGAGATCTTTCAGATGAATCTTCCTGTCTAGTTTATTGTGAGGTGTCTACCCAAGATTGGATGTCTCTGGTGGACACTTATATGGAAAACAAAGATCCTCCCATTTAGAGACCACTCCCACGGGTATACAGGTATATCCACATGACTTTCCACCAGATTTCTCCTCTATCTTCCAATCTTTTTCCTTTTAGTTTCTAATCAACCAGACAACTTTTCTGCCACACCTAGGAGCTCTTGTATATTTTTACCTTAGGCTACTTCTTTCTCCCCAGAAAGTGGAAGACTGGGTGCACTGCTCAAAGTTCTGTCCAAATGGAAAGTTTTTCTTTACCACAGGGCCACCCATTAGTGGGCAAGTAAGGTAACATAGTCCTGAGATAAGACTATTAATGTGTACTGTTCTTTATTCTGAGTGAATGAGAATTGCTTCTAACATTTCTTATAGATTGGTGTTAGAAATAATTCATTAGCTGGAAGCACACCTACAAACTAAGTACCAGAAGCAGTGTTAAACGGTTGTAGTAAACATATTATGGTCATTGTAGCTTGGTTAAATTTCCAATGGTCCTGTGTCATTTATTCATTTGATTTTTGTTGGTACCAAATTGGGAATGTGTTGGGAAATACCTCCTCAGCATTTGCTAAATCTTTGACAGTGGTATTAATTTCTGCCATTCCATCTGAAAATGATACTGCTTTTGATTTTCAATCTTGGCCAAGTTGAGGGGTTGGAAGTAGCATTAAGGATTTCACTTGGCCATTTCTCACATGATGATCTTCATGCCATGTGCCAATGAACTGATGCAAGAGGTTCTTCAAACTGCTGGATTTATCAACTCCAATTCTGACATTTCTATCTCATTTAATGCTGGAAGTCACTTTTCCCAGCCTTTCAGGAACAACTCTAACTGTGTATTTGGTTTGGCTCCTGATGCCTTTACCAGGACATTAAATCCTAAGTGGTGAAAGAGTATCCTCGTAGCAACAGGGGTCTATGCTCAACCCACCACCCCCTATTTGGCTAGTGCCCTCAACAACTCCCTGAGCCATGTTCTCTTGATTCCTCAATATGTATTAACTAGGCACGGCAGCAATTTTGTTGGATAAATTATTTTCTTCTGCCAAGCTGCTGTTACAAAATCCTGTAGGTAGGGTAGCTTATAAACAATAGAAATTTATTTCTCACAGTTCTGGAGGCTGGGAAGACCAAGATCAAGGTGCTGGCAGATCCAGTGTCTGGTGAGGGCCCATTACCTGGCTCATAGATGGCGCCTTCTCCCTGTGTCCTCACGTGGTGGGAGGGCAAGGCAGCTCTTTGGGGCCTCTTTTATAGGGGTACTAATCCCATTTCCTCTCAGGACGTAATCACCTCACCAAGGCCCCACCTCCTAACACCATCACATTGGTGATTAGGCTTAGTGGGTGGGGACACAAATGTCCAGACCATAACACTTCCTGTTCTTTTTAGCCAAGACTTGGCCCTAGTCATGAGTTTAGTGGCCAGCAGGGAGATGGGAGTGGATCTTGAGGGGACCAAATAGTCAGTCCCAATTCACAGACGTTCTGTCAATTGTCACACTATAGCATGCTAAGGGTTATTGTCACCTGATTTACCTCCAACAGTGGGATTCCTCTTGCCATCTGGTCAGCAAATGATCCAGCTCCAGAACCCTGTCCTGAGAGTCCACTTCCTATGATCACATCTAATACCTGCTGTCTTACATTGGATTCTCCAGAAGTAGAACCCGAGGCAGAGCGGCACAGAAGTGATTTATTGGGAAATGTTGCTAGGAAAAACTAGTAAGGGATTGGGGACGTGTGACCATCAATGGAGAGAGCCCAACTGAGGATACTATATCAAGTAAAGTTTTAAAGAGGGTACCCAGCTCTGCCTCCCAGGGGACCTCAGAAAACAGCACAGAAAGTGTCCTGATTAGGAGCAAGGGAGTTGGAGTATCATCCTGCCATAATCAGTCAGTGTTTAAGAGCCACGGCTGAGGTGACATGAATCCTGGCACTTACGGCTCTCTGTTCATACAGACAAAGGAGATTCTGGCAGCCAGGACAGCCCTCTGACAAGGAAGTGCAGGTCTGGCTGCAGGCAGTGAAAGCACACTGGGAGCTGCTGTGCAGAGAGTGTTGAAGCGATCAGAGAGGCAGGAGTGGCTCACTGACAGGATCCTCCGTGACCATCAAGCTGGCAGTCCCAGCTAGCAGTCTCCGCTGCAAGGAGTGTTTTTATCAACTTCTCATGCATTTTCTCCACACTGTTTATATTCTGGCTATCTTAACAGTAACCTTAGGTACATTTTGGCTTTTTTCTTAATAGTCAAATTCTGTTTCAATGAGTAGTCCACATGAAATCATAGTCCTAGTCTGATAGATGGATTAAGAAAAGAACTGACCCTCATCTGTCCCCTGATGAATTGCTGAGTAAAAACAATGCTCCGATAGGGCTAGAAGGAAAGGGTCATGCCCACGTCTTTAAGCCACTTCTCTTGTCTAGACAGTTGGGTCTTTGGTGAAGAGTTTGACAGTTGAGGTCTGGCATTTCTACTGGGGAGGATAAATTGTTATGTTGTAAGTACAGCATTCAGATTATATCTTTTGTTATGTGGAAACCATGTTTGTAATATGAGAAAAAATTCCTTATATTTTAAGACAGTTTTAATTTAAATAGCGTGTTTCCTTAAAAGAGAGGCACACCAATATTCATCTAAAAATGTGAAAGAGATTTCAGCCTATTAGTTTGAATGAGACTTTGGGTGTGAATGAGTCATTACAGGTAATGAGAAATATGCTTACACCACACATTGTTGTTTCTCTGGATTATATATCTGACCATCTCATTGTTTCCGGCCTGGAGCAAGCACAAATAAATGGACAATGGTTGAAATGTTGATGATCAAATGTCACTTTGCACCAATCCACCTCTCTCCTTCTATTTTGATATTTAAATATGCATTGGGGCAGGAATTCCAAATATCATGTCTTCATGCTGGATAAAGGAGGTTTTCATTCTGAGCTGGCTCAGTGAGTGGTCTCTTGGGTTGAAGCAGAACCATCTGCTACTTCTGTTTTGATTTTCACAGTCGAATGTACACCTTACTACATAAATATAATCTATGCATATATTCTTAATAAAGTGACACCCTATTTATTTAATGGAAGTTCAGAGGGTGACAGATAAATGGCCAGCCACATGATCAAAAGAGGGTTTTTCATTTGGTTTAAAGCTCTTTTTCTTGTTGTGAACTTAGCTTTTTAATTTATTTATAAAGAAATGTAATTAAATTGATTTTTTTTTTTTGCTAATCCAGAAGCAGAAAATGGAAGGTATCGATGAATACTATTTTTAAAAAGTAGTTATCTCATGCTATTCTACCCTCTTCTACTTCCTGCTCATGTATTTAAGAACTCCACAAAGACATGTTCACACCAGTGAACTGTATTAGAAAAACCATGTGGAAAATTCATCCTGCTGGAAAGCACGCACCTTTCTGTGTCAGACTAAAAGTTTTGCCAGTGTGTTGCGGGTGGTAAACATATTGGTAAAAATAATTTTTTTTAGTAACTATGTGATTTTTCATTTGAGGAGACTATTTAAAATTGTGGTTTTTATTTGTGTGGAAATTTGAAAAAGTATTTTGATGTATAAGATTTATATACTTACCTAATTAATACTTTCTCACAAGTTCTCTTAGGCTATTTCTACAGTGGATGACCAGATTTTGATTGCTTGCAAAAATGACCAGGATATTTAGTTTGAGCTTGTATTTTCTCTCTCTTTAAGTTTGTTGTTCCATTGGCATTAGTTAGATTTGTAGTTTAATTCTGCATGGGAAAACTAACCCTTTCAAAATAGTTTCTTGTCACTCTATTCTTGGGTTTTTCTAGCCCTTCCCAGTGACTCTAATAGTTCTCAGAAATTCCCATGCACCACGTAAACATGAGGTTATTCTTAGTACATTAACAGTTATTATCATGGGAGAAGAATAATTTTAATATTAATAAAAATAATTTCCACTCACTGCTGGAATAAATTGGCTTATTTTTAAAAGTTGGTTTAATGATTGATATTTATAGAAAGTTAATTTTTTTAAAAAGGCAACTCTGTGTGGAGTCAGGAAGCTTTTGGCATCCTTGCCTGCCCTGAACAATAAGAACCCAGAAATCATTCTGCACATCAAATGAAAACCCAATCTCATAAACCTAAATGATAACTCCTACTACTAATGCTCTATTATGCTTTGCTGAGTCAATGCACTTAAAAAGAATTAACAAATAAAATCTTCTAAGACTCCCCTGAGGTAGGTAAACGTTTTCTTGTTTATTTCTTTAGAGACCATAGTTCAGGTTACTTGCCAAAGCTAAAAGGTCATTGTTGCTGATGCTGTGAATGCCAAGAATCTTCTGGTTGCTAATCCAGTCCTTAGATGATTATAATTAGAGTTTGATAAACTATGCCTAGTTTTGCATTTGGTTCAAATTAACATTAGAATTTCTTGACCCATTTAAATTATTTTTATAGTTAATAGAATTGTAAAGTTGGAAACGTCCTTGGAAATGATCTAGTCCAAACCCTTTATTTTACAGATGCTGAAAAAATGAAGCTCGTGGACGTAAAACCCTGCTCAGGCTCTCAGACTTCTCACCAATGGACGGTGTGCAAAGGTCTGATGGCCACGGCTGAATACAGAGACCTCCCAGTAGTTCAACTGAGTGTCCAAGACATGGCATTAGACCTTTAGAGTAGCGGGTAATAAATAAAAAGAGGAGAAAAGATGTTCTAGAGAAAGAAAAGATTGGGGGGTGGTGGTGGTGTTTTGTTCTGTTTTGTTTCTGAACAAGCTTCTTTCTGTGCTGAATGACACCATGCCCAAGGAAGCCCATGTTCTGTTTTTTAGAAAAATTCCTTGGCTCACAGCCATCACCACAGGCCTTCTTAGACACCCAAAATGGGCAAAGAATACTTGCTGGAAAGGATATTTGTAATATTTCCCTTGAAAATTCAAGGGTGGTAGGAAGTGAATAAAAAGGGAGAGGTTGTGAGGGGGAAAATATGAGTGCAGTTGTAGCAAATAAGGGGCAGATGGCACATGGAGATGAGTGCTGGCTTCCCAAATATGACATGCCCCATATTGCCTGAAAGAGTCACACCCTTTTTGAACCCAAGCAGCACTCTTAAAAGTCTCTGCATCTTTTTGTAATGATATTTTAGGCAGTTTTCAAACATCTTCTGAACGTCATTACTAATATCCAACTACCTGCTTCAAAGCTCTATTTTGATATCTACTTGGTCTTGCAAAAGTAACATGTTCAAAACCAAACTTCTGATCCTCTCTGAAAAACCTACTTCTCTCAATATTCTTCCTAACCCAGGAAATAACAACTCCATTCTTCCAGCTGCTTCTGCCAGAAATCTTACAGTCATCTTTAAATCCTCTCCTTCTCTCTCTTTACATCCATCATCTGACCCATATTCTCATCCCTGAGTGGTCTTGAGCCACAGATGGCATTACTCTTCATGGACCATGACTACCATCTTTGTCCATTTACTATGAAAATTGGGAAGAGGAATACCAAGAGCAGCCACAGTGAATTATGTGTTTGCCAAACAAATTCTTGCCTGCCTTCATCGTATAAGGAGCACAATGGCCTCCTCCTGAGTCAATTACCACCCCAAGGATGATGTCAACTTTTCTTAAATGCTGGTCCCTTCATGCAAGGAGCTCAAAGCAACACGGTAGGAACCATAGTTTAAAATTTTGTAAGACTTTTACAATGTACAATGGTAGAAATATTCAATATCTCTAAACCTCCAGGGCCCAGAGTTGTGGGGATGGAAAACAAAATTCTCCACGTGGATCATTAGAAATGATGTTAAGCAGAGCTACGCCTACGTTTATCCTTTGGTTCCCAGTTTGAGGCTCAGTCATGCCTTCAAAAAGTTGTTCTAGCTTCTGCTTTGGAAAAGATGGAGTAGCAAGGACCATATTTACCTTCTCTCCTGAAACAAACAAAAATACCTGACAGCATACGTTAAACAATAGTTTTCAAGACACTGAGGCTGAAAAACCAAAAGAAAGTAATCCCTGAAAGATGGAAAGAAAAACATAATAGGCCATGTATTTCCCCCAATTTACTGCCTTAGGAGAGTTTCCAGGTCGTGGCACAGGTAAGGGGAACAGGGAGATAGTTATACAAACTCCCTGAGTTGAAGCAATGAAGCCAAGAGTCCAGATAGACCAAAGCAGCTAGAATTCAAAGGACAGAAGACCCAAGAGGAGAGAGAGTCACAGACAGTGTACCCTGGAGATCTGCAGAGGGAGCCCTTTCAGTATCTAGCATAGTACTGAGCAGTGCATATACATGGTGGGAAAAGAACCATCCCAAAGAATTAGAGAGAATAAGGCTGGGTGCTCACATGGGGCAGGAATAGTGTCTGTTCAACCCAGCCAGACTGGAAAAACTTATAATTAACAGGAAATTAATTGGAGTGTTCAGAAAGGTCTTGCCTTATTAGTGGAAAATAATTAGCCCTATACTGAGCACTGTTGTGTACCTTCTAACAAATCATAAAAACAAGACCTGAAAGGATCAAGTGGTTTCCAAGTAACTTAACTGTATCCCAGAACAAAGTTCAAGATGATTTACAGGAGTTCAAAATTATCTAGCACTTAACTAGGTAAAATTAACAATGTCTGACATTCAAACAAAGATTACCAGGCATACAAAGAGGTAAGAAAATGCAACCCATAATGAGGAGAGAAATCAATCGAAACCAACCCAGAATTGACACAGATGTTAAAATTAGTAGAGGAGGATCCTGAAACAGATAACTATCCCAGACAGATGTGGAATATGTTAAAAATCCAAATCAAATGCCTAGAAATGAAAATGACGATGTCTGAGAAGAAAAACAACCAGTATGAGATGAACAGAAGATTACAGAAATTATTTCTAGAATTCAAAGGACAGAAGACCCAAGAGGAGAGAGAGTCACAGACAGTGTACCCAGTTTATTACAGAAATAAACATTAGTAAATGTGAAGGCATAGCAATTCAAGCTATCAAAAAAGTTAAAAATGAAGAGGACATCAATAAGCTGTGGGACAACTTCAAGTGTCCTAATCGTATGGGTAATTGCAGTCTCCAAATGAAGGAGGTGGAGAGAAAAGTATTAAAGAAATAATGGCCAGAAACTACCCAAACTTAATAAAGACTATAAATCCATAGATCCAAGAAATTTAGTAAGTTCCAAGCAAAAGAAACATGAGAAAAGTGACACCAAGGTACAACAAAATCACATTGCTCAAAACTAGTGATAATGAGAAAATCTTAAAAGGAGATAGAAAAATAAGATGTTACATACCGATGAAGATAGATAAGGATCACATTCCATTTCTCATTAGTGACAACATAAGCAAGAAGATAGTGAAGCAACATTTTTAAATTATTGAAAGAAAATAAAAACTGTCAACCTAGAATTCTCTATCTGGCAAAAATACTATTCAAAACAAAGGTAAAATAAGATGGTTATAGATATACAAAAGCTAAAAGAATTTATCACCAGCAGACCTACCCTACAGGAAATGTTAAATGAAGTGTTTCGACTAGAAGGAAATTATGCCAGATCAATACCTAGGTTTACACAAAGAGAAAAAGAGGCCCCAAATGGTAACTACACAGTAAATAAATGATGTTTAAATTTTCATTAAATTTTTCTAAAGATCATAGATTGTTTATTAAAAATAATATATTGTGTGGTTTGTAACATACAAAAAAACAAAATTTATGACAACTAAAGCATAAAGTTCAGAAGAGTAGACATAGATAAACATTATTGTAGAACTCTCATGATAAATATGAAGTGGCACAGTATCACTAGAGGGTAGACTGTGATAGGTTACAGGTGTATACAATAAACTCTCTGAAGTACCCATTACAGTAACAAAATAAAGCACTACGACTAATAAGACAACAAAATGAAAGCATAAAAAGAAGCAGACAAAACTAGAAAGGGAACTAAGAACAGATGAGACAAAAAAACAAAAAAAAAGGTCAGATGATAAACTCAAACCTACCCACATCAGTAATCACATTAGGGCCATGGTTTTCAAGTAAGTTGCATGACCAGGTGGACCAGAATCCCATTTCATCCACCACTGTTGCACTACCAGTGACCTTTCTTTGGTTCAAACCAGTGACCAAATGTGAATGTCATTTCTGAGCAGCTGATAGAGGATAAAAAAAAGGCTAAGCTTTGTATTGGGTACAAGCCCCACATAGATGGCTTCAACACTGCATCCCCACTCCGGGGTAACCTTGGAATGCATAATTAAGGGAAATCCCCTCAATTGTTAGAACTTCATATGGTGCATCTTATTATCCACTTTTTGTGAAAGAGAAGTAGCGCGAGAGTATTTATGGGTAGAGGCAAATGGCTTAGCTTATTTATCAGGGCCAGGAAGAAGAAATTTTAGAAAGATTAGGGACCAGGAGGACTGGGTAGGAGGTATGTGGATGAGCCTAAGGAATTGGGCATGAGTTATGAAATGGTTTAAACAACGAAGCAGATAAAATGACTCAGTTGTTTGACTTCAAACAGCCTCTGTTATTGGCCACCCAAGAGCTGGGGAATGGGTGGTGAATGTAGTGGACGTGGAGGATGAGGTGGAAGCTACGCGTATGCTCAGCAGCCAGGGCTCTCTGTTCACCAAAGCTGACTCACTTTATGACAGGGGAGGTGTAATGTTGGGCATATGATCATGGAATCCACTATTCGTATCATATACCACATCGTCAGGAAGCTACCACCTATTAGAGCTATACAACAACCTTTATTTATTTTTAACAGTTTTATTGAGACATAATTGACATATAATAAACAGTACCTGTTTAGAGTATATAATTTTATAAGTTCAGACATATGTATGTAAGTGTGAAAACATCACAATCAAGACAATCAAAATAAAGATACTGAACAAGATAGTCACATCCAAAAGTTTCCATGTGTCACTTTGTAATCCCTCCCTCCTACCCTTCCTGCCCTCCAACCACTAATCTGCATTCTGTCACTACAGGTTAGTTTGTATTATGTAGGGTTTTATATAAATGAAATCACATAGTATGTATTCTTTGCTTTTTACACACACAATAATCATTTTGAGATTTATCTGTGTTGTTTCTTGCATCAACAGTTCATTCCTTTTATGACTGAGTAGCATTCCATTGAATAGATAAACCACACTCTGTTGGTCAATTCACCTGTTGATGACCATTTCAGTGTTTCCAGTTTTGTTTACTTTGGCTTTAGTTTGCTAATTTCTTAAGGTAAAAGTCCAGGGAATTTATTTGTTCTTTTCTATGTTCTTTTCTCATATAGGTGTTTAGTGCTATAAATTTCACTCTAAATACTGCTCTAGTGACATCCCACTAATGGGATAACATGTGTTTTCTGATATGTTGTGTTTCCATTTTCGTTCAGTTCAAACACTTTGCAATTTTCTTTTTGACTTTCTTCTTTGATCAGGAGTTATTTAGGAGTATATTATTTAATTTTAAACTATTTGGGGACCACAATTTCTTTGGGTTGTGTAGGTTGACCAAGTCCCTTGTTTATTGTCTATTATTACCCCCCAACCCCCAACTCCTAGTGTTCTTTTAACCAACTTCATAACTTTCTTTTTTCAGTACCTTGTGGCTGCCACTCTCACTTTGCAGTTCATTACAATTGGGGCCACCTTGCTCCTGGTGGTATGTGTCCCCAGCTTGCCTCTTAGATCAGGATCCTCTTATTTCCGTTGCTATCAGTGAGCCCAGCTCTGCAACATCATCTCACATTTTTAGTGCTGGACTGCAGAGAAAAGCCATCTCTGAGCTTCTCAACAATGCCATGGCCCCTCTGACTAGTGCATTCCTTACCATTTTGATAAACAGAATATCTTTTAGGATTTTCCATGGAACATAGTGGACTTGAGTTTTCTGGTCTTCACTGGTATTTTATCTCTAGGATTCCCACTCCTTTGAGTCTTCCAATCCATTCACTTACTGTGGGTCATCTACTTCTGCAAACTTACACAAACCATCAAGTTCCTGGATCTCCTCTATCTTACTGATACATGTTGGCAGCTCCTTTGGGAAACAGTTCCATTCCTCCTTCAGCAGTTCCAGGACATTTCTAATCTGGTTATATCGTGACTTAACCCTAGTTGTTGAACGGGGGCCTGGAGGGTAGGTGAGGGTAAGTCATGAGGGGTGTGTATGCTAAAGCCTCTGTATTGTCTTTAATCAGGAATGGAACAGTAGCCTCATAATATGGATGAGTGGGCTACTTCCCAAGTCCAGAGAGCTCAGGGGAATATTAACACTGATGTCCTTACCAAGTCTCAGGTTCTCACTCCTTAACTAGAGCCCTGATCTTGGTATAGCTGATTTTCTAGGGTTGAAAAATTGAATCTTCTCTGTAGCTTTGCTGTCCTTTTGACAAACTCTTGAGCCTGATCCTTGGCTTTTTCTCCCTGCTTCAAGAGATGGGAGTCTCTTAGTATGCTGCCAAGGAGGTCTTCTGGCTTTAACAATTTACTTTTAAGTCCTTATAGCTCTCATCAATAATGATCAGGTTCCACACCCTTATATTTATTACTTCCTTTAATCTTTCAAATGCCTGACTTATTCTGCTACCAGTGTATTCCCTTCTTCTGGTGTCCAATTCCACTCGGTCCCTGATGAAAACTTCAGTAATGGTATAATACAGCATGCAGAGGGCTTTACATACTTTACCTACCAGCAGTGATGGTTCTTTATGGCCACCTGATCAGCAAGTGATCCAGCTCTAAAATATTTTAGAATCTGATTTTTAGGACCATGGCTAGAGCCAACTTTTGTAGGTTGGATTCCCCAGAAAACAGTGAGGTATAGATTTGCACATAGGTAGGTTACTGGAGAGTGCTCTTGAGAATCAAATTGGTGAGAGATTGAAGGAAGCAGAAGAGGGCAGAGGAGAACTGAAATGCAGTTGTAACACAGGCTTCAGTGAATTGCACAGAGTCTAAAGCTGAGATGGTCCTTCATGGCTGTCACCAGTGATATGACACAGGCTTTGTCTAGAGAGGAAGCAGACCTGGAGCATTACCGGGAGCAACATCTTGGGTGAGTCACATTCCTTCAGCTGAGGGCAATTTGTGTTGAGGAGCTCAGCTGGGAGCCCTCAGCAGGTACCACTCCAGGCAGCTGAGGGAATGAGATCCTTGGTCCTGTGCTATCTGGATGGTGCATCCACAGCATCCACCATAAACATTTTAGGGCTTTCTGGCCCATGTAGAGACCTTGCTTAATATTAACATCTACCAGAACATTAATATTCTTTGTGAAGTATTAATGATCTATAAATTTAGAAATCACTCCATCATATACTCAAGAATATCATAAAAGACTTAAAAATTTAAATTTGGAGGCCAAATTCTTTGATGGTATAAAGACAGAGTTTGTCTAACATTTCTCTATTTTTTTTTCCTATGTAGAATCTATATTTTTTAAATTTTTAAAATATTTTTTAAATTTTAAATTTTTTAAATTTTGTACCCCCTTTGTACAGGGGTACAAAATTTTAAATTTTTTAAATTTTGTACCCCCTTTGTACAGGGGTACAAAGGTTTTGGTTACATAAATTACTTTAGTACCACTTGAGTCAAAGTTCTAAGCATTTCCATCCCCAGGATAATGTGCTTTGTACCCATTAGGAGTGAATTTACCCATCCCTTCCTCCCAGCTCCCACCTCTGGTGAACATTATTTCCACATGTGCACGTAAGTGTTGATCGATTATTCCAATTTAATGGTGAGTACATGTGGTATTTGTTTTTCCATTCTTGTTATACTGCACTTAGAAGAATGGTCTCCAGTTCCATCCAGGTTAATACAAGAGGTATTAGTTCACCATTTTTTATGGTTGAGTAGTACTCCATGGTATACATATACCACATTTTCTTAATCCACTCATGTATTGATAGGTGCTTGGGTTGTTTCCACTTCTTTGCAACTGTGAATTGTGCTGCTACAAATATTCGAGGGCAGGTGTCTTTTCTATAGACTGTCTTTTTTTCCTTTGGGTAAATATCCAGTAGTAGGATTGCTAGATCAAATGGTAGTTCTACTTTTAGCTCTTTGAGGTATTTCCATACTACTTTCCACAGAGGTTATACTAGTCTGCAGTCCCACCAACAGCTTATGAGTGTTTCGGTTTTCCCATATCCATGACAGCATTTGCTGTTTTGGGACTTTTTGATAAAAACCATTCTCACATAGAATCTATATTGAGCAATGAAATGACATTGAGTCAATGGAATTCATTGAGCAATGAATACGCATCAAGTTACCATAACCCAAACACTCCTAACTGTATCACGAATTGTTTACTGAATAACTTATTCTAGAAGCTTGTTTTTGCCAGGGATAAGCCTCAGGCTTGCTGGTTTCCAGTTTCTAGAATCCTGTTTCATCCTGGGTCTATGAAAAAATGGAGTATTAATTCGTATCATTTCAAGTCTTTTGTCATTTTTTATTCTCTAAAATTCCTCATAGATCATTGGTGGTGATCACATTTATATCAACAAGCTTTTGGTGTCTCAATACCAGTGTCAAGACTACCCTCCACCCCTCTTACTCATCATCTCAGCCACGTGAACTCTATTCAAAGAGCTTCCAACTATCCTCTGCTTAGGCCAAGCTCCTTTCACTACCAAAGCCAATTTCCATTAGTGGGATTCTTATCTTGTCCTCCTTATTTCATACAAAAGTGAAGATATCCTTTATTGGAAGATTGAAAAGTGATGCATCCTAATCCTGGTAGTAAATGAGCAATTTTTTGTTAGATTGGTATGAACACATTCACTAAAGCATAAATTATTTCCATGGTATTCAGAAATACCAACAGTAAGCTTGGCATTCATAAGAGGACTCATCCTTGAAGGCTATGGAAAGTCATAAACATGCAACTAAGCAGTGCTTTGTGAGAAACTATTCCAAATTAGTACAGCAAGAGTTTATTTGTATTTTTGTTTGGACATAGAAATCATTATTAGCTCTTATTGATTCTTGATTTATGGCATAAATGTGAGAGCAATTACATTTCTGGAAGGTTTAAATAATACTTTATGAGGAATGAAGGGCTTATTTAATATAAAATTAAATATACATATTTTTAATTAAGATAATTTAATATAAAATTAAGATACTTA
>JAQIFY010001081.1:0-14495 GCA_028533085.1 Varecia variegata | reverse complement strand
TAGAAGAAAATGTAGGAAAGACTCTTACAGACATTGGCCTAGGCAAAGAATTTATGAAGAAGACACCTAAGGCAATCACAGCAACAACAAAAATAAATAAATGGGACTTGATTAAATTAAAAAGCTTCTGCACAGCCAAAGAAACAATCACGAGAATTAACAGACAACCCACAGAATGGGAAAAAATTTTCGCATACTAAATCTTTTTTTTTTTATTTCAGAATATTACAGGGGTATAAACACTTTGGTCACATAAATTGTTTTTGCACCGCCTGAGTCAAAGCTATGAGCATGCTCATCCCCCAGACAGTGCACACACATTAGGTGTGAATTTATCCATCTTCTCCTCCCCACTCCCTCCTGCCCAATCCCCTATGAATATTACTTCCTTATGTGCACATAAGTGTTGATCAATTAGTACCAATTTAATGGTGAGTACATATGGTGTTTGTTTTTCCGTTCTTATGATACTTCACTTAGAAGAATGGGCTCCAGCTCTATCCAGGATAATAAAAGAGATATTAGTTCTCCATTTTGTTATGGCTGAGTAATACTCCATGGTATACATATACCACATTTTATTAATTCACTCATATATTGATGGGTTCTTGGGTTGTTTCCACCTCTTTGCATTTGTGAATTGTATGGCCATAAACGTTCCAGTGCAGATGCCTTTTTTATGGAATGTCTTTTTTTCTTTTGGGTAAAGAACCAATAGTGGGATTGCTGGATCAAATGGTAGTTCTGGTTTTAGTTCTTTGAGGTATCTCCATACTATTTTCCATAGAGGCTGTATTAGTTTGTAGTCCCACCAGCAGTGTATGAGTGTTCCTATCTCTCTGCATCCATGTCAATATTTGTGGTTTGGGGACTTTTTGATAAAAGCCACATCTTTATATAATATCTAGCATTAAAAAGCAAGTATACAATGAAAAAAAATTTCTATAAATGTCATAGAGAATTTTATTCAAATAAAAATAAAATTTATAGTTTTTAATATGTTGCCAAAACAATCTTTTAATATATTTGGTCTCCTAACCATAAGTAAAATTTTATTAATTAATAGAAAATATACTTATTTTTGAGGATAATTTAAGTTTTTAATTTCATTGAGAAAACCTAATTATATATGTGTATATGCACAAATATGTAAATATATACAATACAGTCATATAATTATAATATATGAATAATATATACTAACTTAATAAAATAATATTATACATATGTTATATATATTGATAAATATAATAGTATAATACATTAAATTATATATAAATGAGTTTAATATAATTAATAATTGCAAACATAATGATGATATATAGATAATAATATGCTGTAATGAATACTAATATATCTATAATAATTACATACAAATAATTTTATTTGACCATCACTAGAGTCATATAATTGTAGAATATTTGCATGAAAAATAGTGACACAAGCATATAGCATATTTTACATAAGCTATAGCATATTTTACATAAGCTATAGCATATTTTACATAAGCTATAGCAATTTTATATTTTTAATTATTAATTATATGAAAATTTGCATTTTAAAAATATACTTTAATTGATTCAATAGTTGTATAATTAAATCTTAATTAAAGAAAAGGAGGATATAGTTATTTTTGATTATATACCCACGTACTTTCATCTATAATTGCTAGCTACTTAAGTACTCTTAATTAAAGCAACTCAACTTCAACAATATTGAAGTCTCCTTTTTTCCATTAAAAATTAATTTCTTTGCAGTCTACCATTTAAGAAAAGATAAATTCCTAGATGATAGTAAAATGTTTATTTGAATTTTAGGCAAAATTATAGTAAATGTCTTTCCTTTTCTCCTATAAAAAGTAAATAAACAAATATAGTTCTGCTGTCAATTATTTTGTGGTTAGACTATGAGAAAACTGTATTAACAGAACTACTGAATATAAAAGGATAAATTAATAAACTGCATGTGATTCTGAACCTATTTCATATTTCTCCATAATGACCTTCTTATACATCTTGTTATTCCTATTCCTGTACAATGTAGCCTTATTGTTTTGAATTTAAAATTTTTAAGATATTAGTTTTTGATTTTAAGAAGTAAGCTTATTGTAAAATCATATGTGAATGTAATAAAGGAAAAAATATCTAATGTATGGGCAAAGGTAATGATGTGGTAAAGACTATTTTACTCATCTAAAATGTATACATACAGACGTGCTAAATTATTAGAGTAACGATATTAATACCCATTAGTAGAACTTGTGGAAATATTAGATTAAAATATAACTTATTACAGAAGGTAAATTGTTAACAAATATGGATACAACATAAGTGCTCTACTTCAGTTGCTGAATAATCAATTAATTAAATTCTTAGTGTCATAAAATTTAGCATGTTTTCACTATCTCCCTCATTAAAGGCACGAATCCTTGTTAGTGATATGAGATTTAAACTTTGAAATAACTATTAGTGATATTAATTCTAACTAATTCTATTTTCTTATTAAGAAAAAATGACAAAATTGTCTCATCCAACTATTAATGTGAAGAGCAAAATTTTTTTAAAAAATTGTTTACCACATGATCTAGTAAATATTGTCTGTATTGCCTTGGAGTACTGAACAAAAATATATTACTTGTGTGATGTAGGCACTAACAACCATGAGGAAATAACAAAATGAGCCCACATCAAGCAGTCAAATATTCTGGACAAATTTAAACAAACAAACAGATAAACAAACAAAATTAAGTGAAATCTGGAATGAATGCAGTAATGTAAAGAACTAATATTGCAAAAAAATAAACTCAATATAAATAATGAACATGACAAAGTTTCTTTTTACCAAATTCAGCAAACTAGGGAATCAAATAACATTGGATATGTTAGAAAGATAGCAATTATGGCTGCTACCAAAAATAGCAGACCATAATGTAGGAAGAAAAATTATTTTGAAAGTTTTCTACAATAAAAAAGTCTACCAAAAATAAAAATTAAAAAAATATTATATTTAATCATATTACAGGCAAACAGCAATTAAAAAATCCCCTATCCACACACTTACGTATATTTGTCGTATAAGTTTTCTAAAACTCTAAAATTATACAAACTATAAACATACAGAATAAGAAATGACAGCTTCTTTGAAATAGTCAATTAAAACTGGTGGAGAAACATGTAGAGAGACTTGAGGAGCAGAGATTTTTATTCAATAATTTATACTTATTTAAGTTGGAGTGCATGTGAAAGATATTTTGAGTTTTTCAAAGTATGAGAAGGTTCGAGAAAATATATTTTTATAACATTTGTTGAAAATATAATTGAAACATTCCAAATCACTAATAAAGACATACAAATAAAAACATGGAAGACAATTTGCACAAAATCCTGGTAGCAAGATCCAGGAAATGACACCCTGAAACTTCTGTTAGGTGGATAAAAGTCCAACACATTTTATTTTAATCCTGACTATGCCAATTATTAGTGATTTAAGCACGATATTTAACCTCTCTACTTCTATTTCCTCCATGGCTCTAATAATAATAATAATAACAACGGTTATTATAGATTTAAGCAAGATTTTTTTCTGCAAATATCCATAATCTAATGTCTGGTCATGTAGTACCTGCCATTGGGATGATGAAAATGGGTGGTGATGATAAAAATGATGACACATCTATCCAATGGGATATCTCAAATTATGTTTTTCAAGATTTTATACCAAAGTGAAACACTATCTGTAATATGTTAATAAATGAAAAGAAGTTACTCAATTACATATGCAGGAAGATCCCAATTAATGTAAAAAAGAAAAACAAAACAGAATTATACAAAAACTGGAAAAAGCTCAAATAGAGGGACAAAGGCTTTTTCCTTTAATTGTAGCTTGCAAAATTCTAAAATAAACATGTATTTTTAAGATAGAAAAAATAAATTTTATTTTATAAAATATGGAAAGAAAAATCAAACCAACAGAATTACTACACTTATTAATTTTCTTTATCTTCAAATCTGTACATTTTCCCATTTGTCCTTCATTCTCCGTTATATATGTATCAAGTTCCATATATCATTAATAACATAACAAAATACCATCCTGAAAGAATCCTTACTGTTAAATGAAGAATCAAGTTGTTTTAGCTTCTTTATCTTGCAATTTTTTTATTCTATTTTTTTTAGATTTTATATCTGTAGGAGTAACATTTTATGCTTTATTTTAAAATAATTTGAACATTTGTTTAATTGTGATAGAATAAGTATAAAATGATGATTTATTTTATAGATAATTTAAATCATAACCTGTCATTAACTATCCCCCACAAAAAATAGAAAGAATAAATACCCAAGGAAAATATTAATTTAAGTAAGAAGTGAAGATCAGGGAAAGGAATTGGACACTAAATTACAATCATATCCTACAAAAATGGCACATATTATACTATTTCTTTCTCTGTATTAACTTCGTGGTACCTCTTCTTGAAAAGCCCTGCCCCTCATATACATAAATCTAAATCCTGTACTTCCTTTTATTTCTTCCTCTCTATAAGTATTTTCTGAAATCGTCAGTCACTGCGATCTTCTTTCTCTGGATGCTTATAGATCTTGAAACTGTACTGATCAATCTACTCTCTGATTTCATGTTACCTTGCCTTGTCCTTTAGTTTTTTGTATTGATTTTAAGTTGTTTCTTGAATATCTACTGTTAAATTGTAAGTGCCTTCAAGTGTCAGATACACAGCAGGTGCTTAAAAAATTCTTGCTGATTCCAGAAGAACAAAATAAGTTGAAGAGTATTCTTTCAATCAACTGAGATTTGCGTTAACAGAACAACAATCAATGTAAGGTACTATAATAACATTTTTGAGTCAAAAAATCACACACTGAGTATCAAATGTAGGTAAGACCAGAAAAAATAGCAAAATATTTTGTCTTTGGCTATATCTGAATTGTATTCCTACTATTTCTTCAGGTATTCGGAATTCCACTGAAGGTTGCCTTTTCCTGAAGTGTCTCCCTATTAAACTGTTGCTAACTCTTCCTCTCCAAACCATCAACTCTCAGTTCTCTCACTACAGACAGATTGTTTTAGTTTCAAAGATGAAATGTTTAAGACAATCCAGATGTGAATAGTTGTTAAAATTCTTTCACTAGTGCATTTGCCTTAGAAGTGATATTTGCAGTGGTATCAGATCACAATACAGTCATCTCAACTGCTTACACTTTCTCAGTCTGTCACTACGGTCTATCCCAGAAGTGGGGAAACGTTTCATTTTGGAAGGCCACATTAATTTAGCTGTAATTAAATAGGGCTGCATTCAAGAAACCTCAATTACATATACTTAAAAATGTACATTATTTTGTAAAAAGCTAACTACTATGTACTTAATAATTTCAAAAAATGAAAACTATTTATTAATTTTAGAGTTAACTAACCTTTTAATGACTTTGTTATGTCTTCTTTTTGTTGGAAAGCATTTGAATATTTGTTTGCATCAGGGTGGTCCACATTTGATCCTCTAGATGGGTATCAGTCACTTGTGACCTTAAGGGTGTCTTGATTTGGTTTAAGTAGGGGAATGTAGATTCACAGCAATAAGTGGTTGAAAAGCAAGAAAGCATTTTTCGGGCATATTGCTGAAGGCATGGGTATTCTATCTCATGTTTACGTATTTCAGCTGCATCTTTCTTAGCATCAAACAGTGGCATTAAAATGCCATCTACTGAGAGTTCAATCAATTCCATCTGTAGTTCTTTAGGTGTCTTGGTGTTATCAGCTAGGTGAGGCTGGAATGCTAATTTGAATGTGATGTCATGATTCTCAAAGTCAGTGAGACTGACTTGTATTCTCCAATTAATGGCTCTACTACAGCTGCATATTCTTCAGATGATTCACATATATCATCCTGCTCATCAATGACCTTTTAGGGAAAATGTTCATCTGAAATTTCCTTTTGAAGAAAAAGTATTTTGAAAAAAGATAGCTTTTTTTAAAATGCTTTGATTTTTGCCACATATCATATATAGATTTAGTGTTATATTAAGTTTATAGACCAAATATAGAACTTAGTTTTGTAGACTTAGTTTTATAAAAAATATTTGAGTTGTTTTGACTTGACATGATATCACACAGAAATGTTGCATTCCTATAGAAATCTTCTTTCAATAATTCACATTACTGACTCCATTCTTCATTAAATTTAACATCTGTTCTCACAGAAAATTTTGGCTAACACCTGTCCCTGTGATATCCAACACACTTTAGAATGATACAGCAAATCCACACTGAACATGTCTTCTTTCAACTTTAGCATGTTACAAAACTGATGATGCAGTGTTGCATTTGCACAGCATGTAGTTAACAATGCACATAAGCTGTTGCAAAGTGTCACTTAAAGTAGTAGCTTTAGCACAGAGATTTTGCTGATGCAAGATACAATGAAAAGAAATGAGAGCATCTGGATCTGTTAATACTTTTTTTTAATCTGTGCAACAAATTCTTCATGTTTTCCTGTCATGGAAGGTGCACCATCTGTACATACACTCAGTATATTTACCAAATTTAGTCCAACTTCATGACATTTATCTTGAAAGTTGTTTAAGATATTTATCCCCCATGTTCTGTTTGCAAGAGTGTCCAAAGAAAGTAACTCTTCATAGCAAAGAAAATCTTCTGTTATCACCCAAATAAAGTATAAAACCTTTGCTGAGTCAGTAGTATCAGATGATTCATCGAAAGTAATTGAATAATATATATTTTCCTTTTGAATTTTTGCATTAAGTTGCTCTGTTAAGTTGAAGGCCAATTCATGTTGTCAATCAGTTATGGTTCTCCTTGAAAGAGTCAGTTGCTTGTACTTGGAAATGTTATTGGGATCTAAGCATTCTACAACTTCAACAATGCATTCTTTCACAATTTCTACATCACTGAATGGCTTCCTTTTTTCCTGAGTATATAAAGCTACTTTATAAGTTGCTTCAGTGGCATTATTTCCAGGTTTTATTGCTGCTTGAAAGAATTGTCTTTGCTTCTGCTTTTCATCTTTTAATTTCTACAATACAACTTTTCATGCCCCTCCCTCTAATTTAAAATATTCGTGGTCCTCATGAGTGTTATAATGCTGATGAACATTGAATTTCTTTAATGTTGATATTGCACTACCACAAAGCAAGCAAATCATCTTATCTTTAGCAGAAACAAGATAAAATTGCAATTCTCAATCCTCATTAAAAAATCTGTTTTCTTCCTTCAGCATTCTTTTGGTCTGTTTTGACATAATGGGTTGTTAAGCAGACAGAATTAAAAAATACTGGCAAGCTGTGCAACTATTCACAAGTTCCACTTCAAATAGAAACTCAGTGCACCGCTGTCAAAAGCTGATAATAGACTGGCGTACTCGACCCCCATAAACTATCACCAACCAGCCTTGTGCAGTAGTGACTCCAGTCAGATGGGGGAAGTTAGAACTAAGTCATGAGTGTAGCGGCCATCAATGTAGCCCTTTTGTTTACTAATGGTCTAATTGTGCTGCTCAATCTAGGAGGATCATTTTGTTGAAACTTATTTTATTCTTTGGCATTAATATTTTAAATACATTCATTAAAAAATTAAAGTGCAAAAGATGAACAACAATGTATTGATAAAAATAAAAGGATTTGTTCTACAAAATCTGGATTCAGTCAAAAGGTCGCACTTAAGGACCTAGAAGGCCACAGGTGGCCTTAAGGCTGCAGGATCCCCACACCTGGTTTATGCTCACCAAAGGTTTTTCCACTTTCTGTTCTTGATGCCTAGAACACTCTTCCTTTTCATTTGTCTTATAAATGTTTTTGATCAAATGAATGCATCTCTTTTGGTCTGTTTAATATATAAAATGAATTTATATCTGATAAGATTTAAGTTACTTTACTTCTCAAATTCTATAATAGAATAGCTATATCATATTGGCCACTTGCTGTATTGCAGGAACTCTGCTAAGTACTAATTGTACAGGCAGGCATTACTACATCTATCCAACGAGGAATCTGTAATTTAGCAAAGAAAAGTAAATGGTGTAATTTCAAAAAGTCTATGAATTGTGAGCTAAATTTTCAATAGACTACATTGAATCATCTTATCTTTTACTCCATTTAGATTTGTTTCATCCAATCCAATACATATTGTATTTCCTAGTTTGACTGCATGTGTGTGTGTGTGTGTGTGTGTGTGTACATGCACGCACATGCACAAAAGTGGTTAAAAATTATTAATAAAACCAGATTGGACTATAGCTAGTTCTGCTTTCTAGAAGGGTAGCATAAATATTTAAATTGACAACTAAATCTCCACAATGTGATCTCTTTTGTGACTAGAGAAGAAAAAGGATAACTGAAATCTTAAAGTCATTGTCAATCATGGGCAATCCCATTTTTGCGGGGTATGGAAAGTGTGGTATAACAGATTCCATGGTATGGTGGAAGTCTGAATTATGGCTTTATATTGTGTATATTAGGCTGTTTTGCATAGCTGCACAAATTAAATCAGGATTTTGTAATTAAAGATAGAACTCAGGATATGGAGTAGATATGGGATTAATTTGCTTTGCATAATATTAATGAAAATAATAAAATAAAAAATAAAATCTCCAGAGAACCTGAGGATAAGAAGGAGAATGAACTTATAATCAATCCAGTGGAAAGGTGAGTCTAAGATTTTTAATAAAAGATTTTTAAAAACAGGGATATATACAGTTCCGATGACTATATATAGATTTTGAGTTAATATTATATAAAACCCAGTGAAGCACACCACACAAACAAGTGTCTTGTGGGAGGAGTTCAAAGTAAAGGGACTAGTTTATATATCATGGATTATCATAGAGCAGAAGAAAATAATGCACAATGAGAAAAAAGCTCAAATGGGCAGAGATTGCAAAATCAGGAAACATTTTTTATAAGTTGTAAAGATAATTGAACTGGAGCTGTCAAAGCAAAACTGTTTCTGTTGATGGTAAAGGATGTAAAGAAGTTAAAAGAGCATAGCCAATATTGGGGATCCTGATATAACCATTTATAGACGTCTAAGTTCTTGACTGCTGTATGCTTGGCTGATTATTTTCTTTGTTGATCCCTGCCATTTTTTTGTTGTAATAAGGTTAAATGGATAAAACAAATTAGAGCATATATATATATATATATATATACACACACACATATATTTCTATATATGTACCCCCACACACACACATATATATCACAAGTGAATGGAAAAATAGAGCTAAAGGTTTCTAATTTTAATGAACTTAAAATTCATCTTGGAAGCTAGTCATTCACATTCCAAGGTCCCACTATCTAGAAATTCTGATTTAGTAGATCTGAGGTTAGATTCAGGAATCTGTGTTACAACAATATACAGGTAGGTCATGAGAAGGCATGTTAAAAAGCAATGCTTCTTTTTTGTAGTTAGACAAAGGTCAAACTAGAGTCATGCTTGTGTAGGTTTTTAAAAATTATTTTTAAAATTATTTATTTTTAGTTAATTTAAGTTACTAAATCTACTCTTTCTCCATCATGTAATTGTGTTACTAACAAATAATTGTGTTGACTCATGCTTTTCAGTTTCTTGGGCTCTGGAGAGTTAGAGTAATTTTGATTCTGAAAGTTAAATTTATTCATGTAATTTAGAACAATACTTTGTTGGCAGTTTATTGTAACCCACAGAGACTGAGTTTTAAAAAGTTTCTAAATATAGTATTTTTTATCACTAGTAATATTAAAATGTTTATCATTATTTAGTGCACATTATGCTAAACACCATGTTAGTAATATTATGTTATTTTTAGTCTTTTCCACAAATCTCTTCTAGAAATCAGAATTCTAACCCAGTCTTGAATTCAAATTCATGCATCTTCTTTTTTATAGTTTTTTAATTCATTTTTAGACAGGTATCAACCTATGATATGATATGCCCACTTATTTATTGGTTTAACCTGTTAGATTATCTGATATTAAGGAAACTAATTATTATAAAAATAGGTGATAAAATATCAATAAAAATTATTAAAATTTACTTATAAACATGTTAAATTGATTTTTCAAGTGTTCAAAACCTACTTTGGTGAAAAAACTGACTTACTTTGTGTTACATTACCAATTCACTACTTAGAGTCACTTGGTAAAGCAGTTGTGTTCTTCGGATTTATTTTATTTATATCTTAGGCTTATATCAGGTAATTATTAAATAAATCTAAGCCCCAAAACTTTAAAATAAATAACACATTAAGTAAATTCTACAATGTTTCCAAAAAGCTTTTCTATTAAAGAAAGGTTATAGAGATACCAAGTATTACAAGTATTGTCTAAATCAACCAACATTATTTGCCTCAAAATCATGAAAAGGCAGTAATGCATATATTTTAAAACAATTTAAAATATTTATACACATTTTAGTTTACCCTCTTTGTGAGTATAAGTTGTAGTAAAAAAACATCTTAAGTCAATAGGATATACTGTGTGATCTGATCTGTAGTCAATTATTAGAAGAGAACTCAGATATTGGAATGTTTTTAGTAGCTTTATTTAGGTATAATTGATATATAATAGATATATAATGAAAACTGTGCATGTTTAATATATAATTTGGTAAGTTTGAACATATGCAAATACTAATGATACCATCACCACAATCAAGGTAATAAACATTTCCATCACCTCCAAAAGTTTCCTCATGTCTCTTTGTGTGTTTTTTTGTGTGTATGTATTGTGGGGTTTTTGTGGATTTTTTGTTTGTTTGCTTGTTTGTTTGTTTATTGGTGGTAAGAACCCTTAACATGAGATTTATCCCCCTAGTAAATTTTTAAGTGTATAGTACCATATTGTTAACTAGAGGCATTTGCTTGTACAGCAGATCTCTAGAACTTCTTGCATAACTGAAATTTCATAGCAGTTGATCAACAACTATTTCCTCTCCTCCCCAGCCCCTGGCAACCATTGTATTTTCTGCTTCTATGAAATTGATTATTTTATATACCCCATATAAATGGACTCTTACAGTATTGGTCCCTCTGTCACTGGCTTATTTCACTTAGCATAATGTCCTCTAGGTTTATCCATGTTGTTGTTTTATGTCTGTGGAAGAGCCAGGTATATTGAGTTAACATTTTCGACTTTCTAATATTTGAACAAGTTGTTCTACAAACAAATTCGAGTATAAGATGAGAATAATTACTCATATAAGTTGATGGCAATTCCAGAGGAATAGGAGTTGACATAATGGCATTTTAAGTAGCCCATATTGAATAGGGAAGCAAAGGAAGATCCAAAAACAGCCAGGAATTAAATTAATACACCTTTGATATGGCATGGACTGAGGTACTCAGACAGGTAAAGCAACAGTATTGTTACATAAGGTGGTTTCATAAGTGACATATTAATTCACTAAAAAAAATATTGCTACATCTGAGACTCACTCTATAATCTCCAAAATGCCTTAAATAATATAATTATATAATGGCATTAAAAATACATTTTTTAAAATATAGGTGAATTTTTCCCAAGAGCTTAGTATTTCTCCTATAGTTCTAAAATAAATCTTGCACTCTTTGCATTTAAGATAATAGGAAAGTTTATGTTTTTGTTTATTACACAAATTAATTAATCTCAATTAATTTAAGAAATCAAAACGCCCAAGTATAAAGTGGAAAAGTTTGTCCATAAGTCTTAGGACTTCTGCATAGACTATTCTCCTCTTTGTGACTGGCATGCCTGTAACTCTTCATGCCAAAAGACTAACACTTAGTGTCATTCAGAATTGAGGGCTGATAGAAAGCATTTCTGAGGTGACATAAAATCATGGCAATATTTCCCACACAACTTGTTATAACTACAGTTGAAAAGACTATTTCTGAGACTATCTGAAAATAGTTTAAAGATTTGAGAAACAAGATTTGGAGTAAACTCAGATGTCTAATCTATATATGGCTGAAATAAAATAGGTCTGATATTATTGCAATGACATTTATAAATTTAAAAAGTTAAGGGGTACTTATAAGTTGAACATTCACAAAAGTAGGTCAGATTTTAATACTCCAGTAAAGATATATATATATATATATACACACACATGTACACATGTATATATGTGTGTGTATATATATATATATGCGTGCTCTGTGCCTATTATGTTGTTCTCCCCCAACATTTGAATATCAAGCATTCATTGACATTTTAAAAGGAAAAATCAATCAACTCAATAGTTATTTTTAAGTATTGCAATCAGAATACAGAAATACCCAGTAATTCTTTGTCAAATGACAGAATCATATCCCATTAGCTCCCGAGATTAAATTCCTTGAGGTCAGATCCCTCTCACCTCTTTATTTCCAGGGCCCACACAATGCCTGATACACATGGCATACATTCCAAGATGAATAAGACATCATTCCAGAAATGAAGGAGGAAAAACATGGATAAAATACATTTTAATAAAGTATGGCAAGAGTTGGGTAAAGATCTAAAGAGAGTACAGTGGTGGGAGAAAAGATGTAGCCACATATTCCCAAATTAAAAAGATATATAATCATCTCAGAACATAGAACAGAGTGATGGTTTTTTCTCTTTGATTCCATGGAGCTACTTTTGCATGCATCTCAAGAGATAATTAATTAAATATATGGTAAATAGGACACATTTGGATTATACATTTGGATTCAGGGATAACAGAAAGGTAAGGGTGGTTTCTCTATACTTTAGAGAATGCAAAGAATGCTCTTACTGAAATCACTACTTTTTAATCATATAGTATTAATACTATTGTAATCAATTTCAGACCTATTCTATAATGACTGCACCTTATGGAGGCATTTTATTGTGGTCCCTCCTTCCCTCATGGAGCAATTTAGAAGCTTTCCTCAGTGCCGTTGTGATATTTAAAAAGAGAAATATATAAAGATGCTCCCTGGGATGGAAATAAACTGAACAGACCCTCTGCCATCTCACCCAAATCTCTCCAGTAATCCAAAACATCAACAGCTTTCACACAGTGTAATACAAATGCAAATTATTATGAGCTCCCCTCTTTTCAGCAAAACATTTTATAGCAACAGAAGACAAGAAGAATGGTAAACTGTACTGAAGAAACCCTTTCAAAGTAACTAACTTACTCTTTTCAATTCAATTCAATTCAATTCAATCCTCTGTGCTGGCAGGTATTATCAATCTTTCAGAAAAATATATTTTCCTTTCCCTGCTTTAATCTCACTTTTAATATAGTTTAAAGCAGTCTACCTTTAGTAAGGAATATATATGTATGTATGTAGATGTGTGTATGTGTGTGTGTGTGTGTGTGTGTGTGTGTATAGTGAGAGAGAGAGAGAGAGAGAGAGAGAGACTGTAGAGATTCTGAGAGTTTAAGAGAAAAAGCCTGACACTTTCATCTAGTAACTGCAGCAACAACTTAGCTATTTTCTAATGTCATGGTATTTGAAATTATATACAATTTGCTTTCCACAGACAAAAAGAAAACATTTTAAAATTGGTTTAAATGCTATGTAGGATCCATAAAGGCATTTCACCAGGGCAGGAAAATGGATCAAACCTACACTCAGATCCCAAACCTTGTTAAAGGATAATTTCTAATTCCACACTTAAATCGTTTTAAACCTATGATGAACTAAATCTAACTAGAGTAACAGCACAGTCAAAACCAACTCATCTACAGACTATATTGACACCAGTGGCCTGGCCAACAAAGGAACACAACCTCTTCTCGGCATAAATATTCTGTATTCCTTCTCCAGTGTTCCTTTACACATAATATCTAATGTTCAATCATAAAAAAGAGACAAATATAGAAGCAAAACAAAGTGGTCCATCTTCAAAATCAAATTACCTAATAGAACAAGATGTGGCTTAGACATTGGAATTATTAGACAAAACTGCAGAAGCTACTATATAATGGTTAAAGGATCTATAAGGAATCTACTAAAAATGTACATCGACTATGAACTTATGGGAGTCACATTAGAAAGATGGAAAATTTAAAAAATAATAATGTTAATGTTAGAATTAAAATAAAAATGGAGATTTCTTGTGATGGATTTATCAACAACCAAACCCAGCCAAGGAAGGAACAAATTAAGGACAGATCAATAAAAAGTATTGAGACAATAAAAAGTGAAACAAAACAAAAAACAAACCACCAAACAAAAAGATCCAATATCTATGGAAAAATAGCAAATGGTCTAATATATGATATATGTATAATTGATGACTGAGGAGAAGAGAAAGGGAATGAGGCCAAAATAAGTATTTGAAAAAACAACGGCCATTTTCCAAAATTGATGGAAGACAGATATAAGAAGAATTTAGATTTTCCAAAATTGATGGAACCACAGATATAAGAAGCTCAACAATTACCAAACAAAATGAAGAAAGAGAAAGTGACATCTAGAAAAAACATAGTCAAATTGGTGAAAGTCAACAATAAACGTAAGATCTTGAAAACAGCCAGAAAAAAAAAAAAAA
>JAQIFY010001080.1:0-14497 GCA_028533085.1 Varecia variegata | reverse complement strand
GTGGTTGACAGTGAGGGTGGGGATTTTTTGCAGTGTTACCACAATTCACCACGTATACAGCACACAGAAAGAATTCAGGAAGTAGCAGCTGTTTAATAGGAAGTCTCCGCTGAATGCAAACCATGTACACCCTGAGATTCAGGTACATGTTGTACATACAGAGAATGTCCTGACATCCCCAAGGAGTCTTTGCATAGCTCTGGAAAGCAGTTCATCCTGAGGAAGGTGAGATCATTTGAAGGGCACAGGATAAGTATGAAAAAGAAGGCAATTCTGAGTGTGTTGCTCAGAGCCCTGCTTCTGCCTTTCAAGGATGAGTGTTAGAACCCAGCCAGGGGAGGCAACAGACAAATATGTAAAAAAGCCGTTTCACTGAAACTGTGAGTTCAGGACTTCTTGTTTATGGAAACCAGGTAACAAAAAGCATCTGAGAGAAATTCTTGAATGTGGCATGTTGCAGCCTGAGATACACTTAGGACAGTGACAGCTTCGATGGCTTTGGCAGCTTTCCTACAGACAGAAGGTAACAAAAAGCAGAAGAGGACAAAAAGGGCTTATGCCATGCAGTAGCGAATGTGTTTGGGAACACTTAATGAGACACTCCCTTAGTACATCCATCAAGAGTGAGGGAGCCTTTGAAGGTGAGATACAGAGCCAATAATTATTGGTGGGGTCCCAAAGGCAGAGAAATACAAGGATCCTAGTTCACACTTGGTCTGGGACATACCGGCTGCACGGGAAGAGCCATCTGAGAGTAATACAAACAAGTATGATTATGTTTTGTGTTTTTTAAGGGCTTTTATTTATTTATTTATTTATTTTTGGAAACAGTCTCACTCTGTCACCCTGGGTAGAGTGCAGTGGCATCAAGATAGCTCACTGCAACCTCAAAATCCTGGGCTCAAGCAATCTTCCTGCCTCAGCCTCCCTAGTAGCTGGGACTACAGGCACAGGCCAACACCTGGCTTATTTGTTCTATTTTTAGTAGAAATGGGGAGGGGCAGTGGGAGGGGTTGTCTGTTGCTCAGGCTGGTCTCAAAACTCCTGATCGCAAGGGAGATTCTCCTGCCTTGACCTCTCAGAGTGCTAGGATTATAGGCGTGAGCCACTGCACCTGGCCTGATTATGCTTTTTATAGAGATGTTGCCTGGTTATGAAGTTTAATAGGTCTTATTCAATGTCTAGTTTTCCTAAATTTGCTTTGACCGGGATTACCAGGGTTTTTTCCTTGTATTTTTTTTAAAATAAAATATCTAATTCCAGGCTATGAATTAAGATGTGGCACACTGTACCCTAAATCTTAATTTACTATTAATTGAGTTAATATAAAATCCTTGTCTACTTTGATAAATCTTATCAAGTTACCCATGACTGTTTACCTTATCCCTTCCTCCATGAGAATTAAACATCTTTCATGAGCTACAAGAAGGCATTATCAGGATTCATTGCAAAATCCAAATAAATGATATTGCCTGAATAACCCTCCTTTGTCATTTATGCTGCCTCTTTCAAATAATTTAATAGGTTAGAAGGTAACTATTTTTACAGGACTGTTATGTCCTTATCATGTTGCTGTAAGTTAACCTACTTCATTATCTTTACTCATTTTTTCCTAACAGATTGTTTCGTCCTTGCTATAATTTGGTAAATTACTGGTCATTTCTAATTTTAAAAGGCATTATACTGGTTATACACCATTTGCCTCCCACCACATACCCTCTTCACCTTTGTTCATCCTGCTGGAGACTGACCCTTTTCAACGGTACCACCTGAGCTCCTCTGGTTTCTGCTGGGGTTTGGCTATGGGAAGTACCAGCAAGAAATAGAGTCCAGGAAGAAAGAGATGCCCGAGTATTACCCTGCACCCTGCACCCAACACCCTTACCCTGCACCTCCCTGGCTATAGTCCTGGAGGTGGCTGCATTCCTTGATGGCCACTGCTTCTGCCAGGCAGCCCATCTTCCACGGCTCTAGCTCCTTACTTGGTTCCAATGATACTGTATCTCCCCTTGTTCCTTGCAGCCTGGGTGTGGTTATAACTCCTGCACTTGCTAGTTCACATTTATTTCAACATCCTTGTTAGTGCCCTTAACCCTGCCCACACCTTTGTAAATAATCCTGCTTTTAAATTCTCCTCAGCTAAATTATTTGAGTTTGCCAACTGTTTCCTGCTGTGTCTCTGGCTAATACAGGCACCTAGTCAATGTATTGCTAAGTCAGACTTTAACTAAAGGGGTGGGATAAACAAAGAGTGTTATTTATGTTGGTAAAAAAAATTCTTAACACTATGCTACCAACAACAGTTTCCATAGTCCAAAGGAAATGCAGGCAAGAAGTCAAACCATTCTCAGAAGGTCCTCTTAAGGTTGTCTTTAGTTCTTAAATCTGTGCTAAGGTCTGTGTCTTACAGTAAGAACACCATCTTCACCTTACTTCTAATGTGCAATGCTACACCCAGTCTTTGCTAAAACTCCTTCCCCTACATAGAAGGGATGGCCTTATCCTATGATTTACATCCCTTCCAATACAATACATATTCAATATTTGGAGTTCAGTCAAAAACAATGCCTTGGAAACTCCTAACAAGACAGTTCTTTATGTTTATTAGCACTCTCCAAGACCCATAGAATAATCCCAGAGGACATAGATGTTGAGCCTAAGAAATATTGATTTATGGAAATGCCCCCTATATTTTTAGAGAGAGAAATGATTTCAGGAGTTTTGTAAGGCTTTGCCCTGAAGGAAAATGTGAAGGTGTTAGTTCGCATATCAAAATTTGCCTCACCTCAGGAGGGCGTCTCAGTGGTCAGTAGCAGCTGCATTCCAAGGTGATGCTGCAGTCTCAAGCCTGTGGTTCTCACCTGCTTTCAATGACAAAGCAGGTTTTACATAGAGCCGCGGGATGGGAGCTGATCAATAGAGACATGCTGCCCAAGATGGACACCTGCGGTTAATCAGCATAAGGGACAGCTCTTGCTTGACTTCTGAAAATTCTGTCCTGATACACAATAACCAGAGCCACGATGTCTCTGTTTTTGCTAAAGTGATAGTTTTATCTTAAAACTTAGAAGTTTGTCCTAAAAAGATTTTGTAACCATTTGTTCACATAGATAGAGTTAATTAAGGGACCTGTAGAAGCCTTTTGGGAGACTTTGAACCTAAAATGAACTACCTGTTATTATGTAAATCTGTTACCCTCCTTTATATATCCAAGTACCCTCCTTTATCTATCTTCATAAATCTATTCTTTATGAACTATATTTTTGCCTCTGTGTATTATTTTTATTTCTATTTCCTAGTATTTTTTCATCCTTTGTGACAACCCCTGCCAGAGGGACCCGATTTTTTGCTGGGAGCATAGCTAACTCCCCACACATAGACACTACAGTCCAATGCTCTTTAACTTTTTCCTCTAGTGTGAATTGCAAAAAATGCCTCTTTCTTATTTCAGTTGTCTAGCAGATAGCTATTAGATAACACACACATGCATACACTTCTCCCAAGGAGAAATATGAATTCTCCCCAGAGACAGTATACTTTGTTAATACAGTATTGGCCAACAAATATTTGATGAAACTGACAACTAATTACCCTAAAAATCTAGGTTTCTGTCTTCTTTTGAAAATAATCAGAAGAGCAAGGCATACTGAGCCAATATTTCTACATGGCCTTGATCCATTGGAGCCAAGTAGACATTGCACTTCCTAGATGAGACATTGACTCCCCATGCACCACAGTCCTCATTGCACTGTACTGCCTCTCCTTTTACTCAGTCACAGTATCTGGGTAGACCCTGCAGACACTTGAGTTTGCAATGCCTAATTCCACTCCTTTGAAAATTATGTTGAGTCTGTCAGAATAAGAAACAGGTCTATTGCTGAAGAATCAACCTCTTAATGGTTGTTCCATTAGCCAAAAGTACCAGGCCAAAGCTTTGAAATTACCACATGTCAGGGTCTGGCTAAATTCCTAGGTAAGATCCATTTGCCTTTCATAGTCTAAGCAATTCATCTAAGGGTTCTTCCATCAGCACCACGTATGTTTAATAATTATTTATACCATTTGTTCCTTTTTGTAAGTGGGGGATGTTTTGTATCCCAATGGTATCCTTTTCTATTTTATATACATTCAAACATATTAGAAACTCTTAGTCAAACTGGGTTAGGTAAACTAGTTTTCAGTAAATTAGTCCAAGCTCACTCAATTCATGCTTTTTAATTAAATGAACTATTAAAAGTTTTTTCATTGGAACCCTGTAGTGTTTGTCCAGTTTGAATTAGTTTTATATGCTACAGACTGTAATGTAGTCCTAACTCAGACATTTTTTGTCCTCCCCAGTTCACCCAGAGAATTCTTGTTTGAAGCCTGTCCACTACCAACACTTTTTCTTTTCTTTCTTTTTTGGAGACAGGTTGTCTTTCTCTTGCTGAAGCTATAGTACAGTGGTATCATCATAGCTTGCTGCAACCTCAACCCCTGGGCTCAAGTGATTCTCCTGCCTCAGCCTCCTGAGTAGCTGTGGCTACAGGTGCACACCACCACTCCCCAGATAATTTTTCTTATTTTTTGTAGAGATGAGGTCTCACTATTGCCCAGGCTGGTCTTGAACTCCTGGCCTCAAGCAATCCTCCTACCTTGGCCTCCCAGAGTGCTCGGATTACAGGCCGGAGCCACCATGTCCCGCCCAACCCATTATTTAAACTTTATCTTCTACATTACATTTGGAAATATAATAGAATGCTTTACTTAATTTATTAAATTGATATTGTACTGAGGTTGTAACTTTCTAAATGGAATCTCCATTGCAGAAAAAACTTATTTTGAAAGTGCTGAAAACTTTAAGACAATGTCAGTTCAAACGTAGCCATGTTCTTAGTCATGACCGGCTTAAAAATGATAAAGAAAACATGGTCTTGTTGTAATTGTAGTACGTACTCTGTTGACCAGCTTTCACAAAATCAATTAACCAAACTCATTGATCCTTTCCAATGCCTCGGTAAATATATTGACCCATGACAGGCTGAAAATTTGGCTAGTAATCTGATCTTTAGGCTACTCACCATTTCTCCTACTAATAGTTTTATACTTGATTTTATTGTTTTCCCAAACCTGTTTATGCTTGTTGATGATGGATAAGAGTAAGAAGAAAGTGTTTTTTATATGAAAGCTAACTTGAATGCTTTGGAAAGACTTGATAAAGGCAAGCTGCTAAAACCATTGCTACCAAATTTGGGGTAACAAGACAACTATAAAAATATGGAAAAAAGAATACATATTTAGAAGAAATATTTAGCATAGTCTTCCTTCAGACTGTTCCACAAGTCTTTGTTCCACTTTAATGCAAATACTTATGTTGCAGTTACTATGGTGCCAGGCAAATGTTTTAAATGCTTAAAACACATCAACTCATTTTATTATCTTATGAGGTAGATACCATTATTACTCTAATTTTACAGATTAAGAAATTAAGGCTCAGAGAGTTTAGGTAAGATCCTCTAGATAATTATGTGGCGGAGTCCCATTTTAAACCTGAGAAGTCTGAGTTCCAGCTGCAAACACTGGATATCATAGGAAACATATTATGGCTATGTTGTATGAAAAAAAATGAAAATTCAGAACACCAATCAGTAGATCCATATTTAAAAGCAGAGTTTAGCAAATGAACAAGTTTTATACATTTTGATTGAAAATAAAATGTTTAAGGTATGTAGTTATCATTTTATATGATTAAGTAACCACTGATTCTAATTGAGTTAAATAAGGAGCTTTTTTTTTATTAAGAGAAGTAAGACATAGGGTCAAGCTATAAAAAGGGTGTGTTTTCTCATGGGAGAGAAGATGGAATCTAACATCAAAAACAACAGAACAGTCTTTTCAACAAATGATGCCTGGACAATTCAACATCTATATGCAGAAAAATAATCCTCCTCATTTACCTCACACCTTACACAAAGTTAATGCAAAATGGATTGGGCCGGGCGTGGTGGCTCACACTTGTAATCCTAGCACTTCGGGAGGCTGAGGTAGGAGGATCACTTGAGACTTGAGGCCAGGAGTTCAAGACCAGCCTGAGCAACATAGCAAGACACCCACCCCCACCCCTCGAAAAAATAGAAAAATTAGCTGGGTGTGGTGGTGCCCCCTGCACTCCTAGCTACTTGGAAGGCCGAGGCAGGATGATTGCTTGAACCCAGGAGTTTAAGGCTGCAGTGAGCTATGATGGTGCCTCTGCACTCTACTCAGGCAATAGAGTGAGACCCTGTCTCAATTTAAAAAAAAAAAAAAAGGAAAAGAAAAGATCATAGACCTAAATGTAAAGCACAAAATTATAAAACTACCACAAGAAAACATAGAAGAAAATCTAGGTGACCTTGGGTTTGGCAATGAAAGTTTAGATATAACACTAAAGGCACAATCTATGGAAGAAAAAAATTGATAAATTGGACTTTATTAAAGTTTAAAAAGTTTGCTGAATGAAAGATATGTTAAGAGAATGAGAAAACAAGCCACTTCCTGATAGAAAATATTTGCAAGTCACATATCTGATAAAAGACTTGTATTCAGAATATGTAAAAAACTCCATTATTGTAATAATACTAAAATGAATATTTTTGTACATAAGTTTTTGCTAAGTTTTTGAACATTAAAAAAAATAATGATAGAGTTCTAGAAGGATAATTACTAGACCAGAGAATATGAACTATTTAAAGAATCTTACCTTTTAAAAAGTAATATTTTATTTTTTGCGAGAAAATTAATTATTCTGTTAAGTCCAAATGAGGCAGAGGAGGTAAGAACAAAGAACCCTGAAAAGGAAATGAAGATACATAAAACAGTTAATAAAAAGGAGAAATAGGATTTGGAAAACAATTTTTATGTGGTACTTACTAAATGCCAGAATTGTTCTCAGCACTTCACTTATATATTCATTTTATCCTGTGACAACTCTACGAAGTGAGTATTATTATATTATGCCCATTTTATAGATTAGGAGATTGAGGTATAGATGTTTTTTTAAAAACCTTGGCAAAGTCACACAGCTGGTAAGTAGAGGAAGTGGCATTGAAACACAAGATTTAGCTCCAATCTATAATATCTCAGTTGTCATACTATACTGAAATCAACAAGCATTTGTCAAATGTCTACTATTTAGAAGGCATTGTATAAGACATAACAAGAAAAAGAAGAGAATTTTGCTCACAAAAAACTCATACTGTTATGGGAGAAACCTACACCTAACGCAGTATGGGAACAAATAAGAGGGAATAATTTAGCCCAGGTTGGGAGAATCTCAGATTTCAAATGACAGCTGAGATTTCATTAGAATGTGTACGCGTGAAAACAGATAAAGATGTAAAAAACATTCAAAGGAGCCTGAATTTTAGGTAAATTGGTCATTAACAGCAGTGATCATTAAGTAAAAAAGCTTTAGACAAATTGACTTCAGACTAATTTATTTTAGTTAAGCAATTTTAGGCAACTGTTTGTGTCTTTGTTTAGAAGAAGTGGTTTCAAATGAAAGCCTTATTGAGTACCTACCATGAAAACAAGTGAGAGTCTGAGGATACTGGGATGGATGTGAGTTCTCTTTGCCCTAGAGCTACAGGTCGGGATCACCAGAAGGGCTTGTTAAACACGTATTAGGAGGCGCCACTTCCAGACTTTCTAATTCGGAGGTCTGGGGTGTGACCAGAGAATGTCTAGTTCTAACAAGTTCCCAGGTGACACTGATGCTGCCTGTAGGAGGCTACACTGAGAGAACCACTGCCCTAGAGGAATCACAAACTAACTGGAAAAAGGAGGTTGGTATCTGGGAGGCCTGCAAAGCTGAGTTTGTAACGGAAGGAATTTGTAAAGGAAGGACAAGGGGGAAGGGGATTCTAGGTGAAGTTTAGCATTTACAAAAGCAGAGACTGGGAAAGCAAGATTTAGGATATTTGGAAACTAAAGAACTCATGGGAGATCCAGCAGGAAAAGCAGCCCTTGCCTGCTTGGCTAAGGAGCTTGACATCACTACGGTCCTTGGAGATTGAAGGATTTTAATCAAGACAAAGGACAAACAATAATAATTTTACCACAACGTTCCTTTGACACCCATAAAAGTTAGCGATACTTGCTGCATTCTTTAAAAATGAGAAAACTAGAACTTAATAGTGCAACAGTACTAAAAGCAATTACTTCTAAATGATCTGTTCCCAGACAAAAGTCTGGAAGTGGGCTGCATCTTTGGTACAGAGGGACTTTTATTAGATATTTTATATTAGAAACTCAAGACAAATTTATTTAATGCCATAACAATATTTAAATAAAAGTATTTCAATGTTTCCTTCTTTTCTTTTTGTAACTAACTATCTGGGAAGGAAATATAGTTGATTTTTCTAGGCAGATTTTGACATTTAAAATAAACATAAGCCCAAGGGGTAGGGATTTTCATTACTTAGGTTTACTTTCAGTAAATCAAAGCGCTGGTTTGTGTAATGTCATACAGCAGAATTTGTTCTATACGAAGAATCAAAAGAACATTGTAAATGGATATTAATAATACTTCAAATATATTTAAATTTTAGTAGAGAATTAAAGTCAGCCCAATAATAATGTACATTTATCAGTAATTATACTGAGACATATGTTGATAAATACTTCAGCACAAAGGGACAGATAAAGCTAAGAATAAGACTTTGGAATAAAAAAAACAAATAATTTAAAGAACATTCATGTTCTAAATAGAACTATGAAACAAGAGATATTTTGTATCTATTAGTCAAAAGCTGTGATTCAACATTGATGTCAGCCAACCACCTGTATTGTGTGCTTAGACTGGGAGAGGTACCAGGCAAAATCCACTAAGAGTAGATTTTAACACTGAGAGTGTGTTTTAAGAGTTGTATTCCGCAAAGGAAATTTGTAGTTTCCAGAACAGTTTGTAAATACAGCTAAGAATGCCTAATTCACATGAAAAATAGACGGAAGGGAAAATGTTATTGAGAACACAAGAGGTAGATATCCAAGGCCAAAAAAATTTAATAAAAATTCATGTGAACATCAAGTGAAGTGGTGGGGAGGGGACAACTCATTTTTGCAGACAAACAAGTTACTCCCACAGTGACTAGCTTAATTCTAAAAATCTAAAGGAAAAAGACTCAATAAAAAAATAATAAGGGAAAGAAAAGAAAGAAAAAGGGATTTAGTAAAAGCTGACCAATTGCCCAAAACTTCATTTTCCATTTCTTTCTTCAAGGCATATCTATCAACATGATTTTTTTTAAGAACCATTCTATCAATTTTAAAATGTGAAATTCAATAAAATATAGTCAAGAAATATCAGTATTTCAAATCCATTTAAAGTTTGTTCATATTCTCTCTTTTTTTCTCTCTCTTTCTCTCAATCACTCTTTCTCTCTCGATCTCTTTCGATCTCTCAACCTCTCTTTTTCCTCTGTGTCTGTCTCTCTTTCCAGGCATAGAATAGGGGGAAATTATCTTTTGCCATTGGAGAGGATATGTTGAGTTTGTACATTTTACAGACTTCGAAGACTTGTTCGTGGTAATCATAAAATTTATTATAGACAGGTTATAAACCAAGATACTCATCCATCCCTATAGTAAGCAGGCATTTCTTATCTGGCTTAGTCTTTCATCTTTCCCCGCCAAGCATTTACTGGAACAAATGACCCACTTATTTACTTCCACAGAAAAAAAGCATTGCAGTGCTACCTCTTTGTTCTGGGGAGACAACAGGGCTCAGGAGACCAAAATGCAGTCTAGGGAGACAGGGTCAATGAATACTGGATCGGGTCTTTGCCATTCCTTGCCTTGGGGATATTAAGCAAAGCATTTAATCATCGATTCATTCATTTAATCATTCTCTTTGAACTCAGATAATAGCACCAGAGGAGTAGTTGTGAGGAATTAAATAATATGAAAGGGCTTTGTTAACACAAAATGGTTTATTTAATAATCCCTTTAGAAACCGAAATTCATACGCAACTTCTTCATTAAATCAGATTTTTTATTATATAAACTAATGCCTGAAAATAAACTTTTAGAGATATTGTAAAATCTTTTAGATTACCTCCTTGCAGGTAGCAGGAGAAAAAACCTGTGTCAGAGGCCAAACTGGTATCCTTCTCTCTTAAAAGTTATTGTGGCTTCAAAATAGAAGAAAATTAAGATTTATTCAATGCATTAATTCAACAAACATTTATTGAGCCTCTGCCATGTATCATGAATATAGTCTATTGCTTGAAAAAATTAGGCACTCAAAAATCTCTGGATACAATATTGTAGTCAAATACTTATGAAAGGGGAAAAGCAAATGAAAATAATTGTCTTCCAAATGCCTATAAACTTAAGCCATGTTGGTAAAATCTACTTTATAATGTAGAGAATAATTCTTTTCGTTCAGTCTGAGAGGAATCACATCCATTGCCTGAAATGTCGGGAGGACAAGCCTATATTCAGTTTGGGATTTTTAATATAGCACATTAAAACTCTTTTGTATGCCAAAAGTAATACAAATAATTGCAAAGAGCGTAAAGAAAAAAATGAAAGTCTCCCATGGTGATCCCACTTCCCACAAGTAACTACAGTTAACATGTTTATTCATCCAGACTTATTTTCTCTATGCGCTAGATTATAATAGGTGATCCAAGAAAGTAGAAATTTCCAAAGTACTGGCAAATTTGACAGTCAAACCTCTTCTGTAATTGATGAAAGCCTAAGGGAATCTTAAATTATCCAAAAATTGCCAACAGTGTAGGCCTCTCCCAGCCGGTCAGCGGCCTGCTGTGCTGCCTTGCCACACGAGTGTACAAGTAGCAGGGTACAGAGTGCACGTCTTCATTCCCTTTCTAGTCCTTTTCATGTCCTTGAAAGTAAGAGCTGAAAACTTCAAAACAACCTCATTATAAAAGTTTTGTCACCACTCTTCATAGGGATTTGTATCATCCTGTTAATAATTCCCAAACTCAGACTTAATGACGCCACATGTTGGATATTTCCAGCAGGAAGACCTGTAACATGTGCCCTTTCCCAGCCAGTTCTCTCATTCTACTGATGTCAGAGAGATCCTCATATTCTGGCAAAAACATGCATGTAAAAAAAACCAGGTTGTTATTTATTCCTTCAGTGACACCTGTTTTCTGTCAATGAATAGTTAAGAATAAATGTCCTGAGAGGACATGAAAGCCAAACTTCTCATTTTGTAGATAGGAAAATCGAAGTCCAAGAGTTGAAGAGATTTTTTTCCCCAAATTGCACAGCTAGCTGGTTAGGCACCATTAACTCAGAACCTGGGTCTGTATCCAGGTTAGGCTACCATAGTAGGCTTCTAGGAAGTGTAAGCACACTAAGGAAATAAAAATTGAAAAAAAAAAAGACATTTTAAAATAAATATATATAATACAGCTTGATTAGTAATCCTTGCTTAATAATCCTGTATGGCTTCCAAGAAATTACTACTAAGAATAGGAAAATAGAGCAATGCACAAGAAACATCAAAGGCTAGATTAACAATTTAGTCTTATTTCTGAGTAAAACACTCTATATCCCTCATGCAAGCTGCTCATAAGATGTTTTAGATCAAAAGACTTTCCAATAGCCAGAACAAGACCCAGTGCTGGATTCTAGGAGTACACGAAAAGCCTGTTGCGTTTATTAAGCATCTTGGATCAGGCCCTATTCTGTGAAAAGATGCTAACATATTTCTGTTCCAAATGCTGTATTTTGTATATTTATCTTAAAATGTTATGGAAAGAAACTTTTTTGTTAGTTGGAGTCTGGTGTTATGTGAAAAATTCGTTTACTGCCAGGTGCGGTGGCTCACTTCTGTTGTCCCAGCACTTTGGGAAGCCTAGGTGGGAGGATCTCTTAAAGCCGGGAGTTCAAGACCAACCTGAGAAACATAGCGAAACCCTGACTCTACAAAAAATAAAAAAATTAGTGGGGCATGGTGGCGCACACCTGTATTCCCAGCTACTAGGGAGGCTGAGGCAGGAGGATCACTTGAGCTCAGGAGTTTGAGGTTGCAGTGAGCTATGATGACGCCACTTCACTCTAGCCTGAGCAACAGAATGAGATACCAGCTTAAAAAAAATTTTTTTTTTTTTTGTTTACTATTGGCTGATATGCAGTTTGCTGATCAGTATGGCAGGCAGCTAAGTGCCTTATTAGACTTAGTCTCATGTAACTTAGACATGTGTGATACCAGTAAAGACTTTTGGAGGTAATGCATTATGAGGTCTTTCATTTTCACTCATTTTTAGTTTTTTGTCATTTTCATCTAATCCTATTAGAAAACTCTGATGATTTATATTCATTTATTTTTTTAATTTCAAAATATTAAAGGAGTACAAATGTTTTAGGTTACATGGATCACTTTTGTAATGCTTGAGTCCCAGCTAAAGGTGTGCCTGTCACCCAAATAGTGTTCATAGTACCCACTAGGTAGGTTTTTGCCCCTCACCTTCTCCCTACTCCCACCTGGTTGATTTCCACTGAGTTTTACTTCCCTCTGTGCACATGTGTGCTCATTGGTTTAGTTCCAACTTAATAGTGAGTACATGCAATATTTGTTTTTCCATTTTTGAGCCACTTCACTTAGGAAAATGGTCTCTAGTTCCATCCAAATTGTTGCATAAGGCATTAATTCATCTTTTATGGCTAATACTCCATTGTACACATATTGCACTTTTTATTAATCCACTCATGAACTGATGGGCACTTGGGTTGATTCCACATCTTTGCAATTGTGAATTGTGCTGCAATAAACATTCAAGTGCAGGTGTCATTTTGATGAAAGTCTTTTTTTCCTTTGGGTAAATACCAATAGTGGGATTGCTGGATTGAATAGTAGGTCTACTTTTAGTTCTTTGAGGAATCTCCACACTGTTTTCCATAGAGTTTGTACTAATTTGCAGTCCCACCAACATTGTATAAACATTCCTTTCTCTCTGCATCCACACCAGCATCTATTGTTTTTAGACTTTTTGGTAAATGCCATTCTGACTGAGGTAAGGTGATATCTCATTGTGGAGTGGCATTTGCATTTCCCTAATGATGACTGATGTTGAGCATTTTCTCATATGTTTATTGGCCATTAGTCTGTCTTCTTTTGAAAAACTTCTGTTCATGTCTTTTGCCCACTTTTTAATGGGGTTGATTTTTTTTCTTGCTGATTTGTCTTGAGTTCTTTGCTTTGAAGATTCTGGTTATAAGCCCTTTATCAGATGTGTAGCTCACAAATATTTTCTCCCATTCTGTAGTTGTCTATTTGCTCTGTTGATTGGATTTACATTCATTTAACTTGACTTCAAGAAATTGTCAAGCTGCCCTATATTGTTGTACTGAAACAAATATCTTATTCCACAAAACTTCATTTGAATGAACAAACTATTGTTATATTCATTTAATAATATAATAGCCCTATAACTCTCCAAAATGTTGATATTTGCTATGAAGTCATAGGCACAGACAATTGGGTAAGTGCTCACTCTAATGCAGTCCTTGAAATAGAGCTTATTATAGGGCTCTCTTTTGATCCTAAGCAATTATTTGGATCTTTAGAGTTCATTTCCTGGTTTTTTCCAGCTTCTATGATTTAAGTAGTACCATCTGCATTAGTAGTTGCTAAGATTTTGATTCTATATGGTGAAAAGCTTAGTGTTACTGGAGAACCACAAAAATAACCTATACTATTTTTCTATAGAAGGGTTTAGTGAAGAGTATTTCTACAATAGAAGTTGTGGTTCAGAAATTTATTTTCTTTCCTTTCCTTTTTTTTTTTTCCTTTAAGAAATGGGATCTTGCTATATCACCCAGGTTGGTCTCCAACTCCTGCCCTCAAGCCATCTTCCTACCTCAGCCTCCTGAGTAGCTGGGACTATAGGCTTGAGCCACCCTGTCCAACCAGAAATTTCAAGTAAATAAAACTACATTTAAACGTAAGCATAAGGCAACAGGATCATTTGCGACCAAGAGTTTGAGACCAGCCCGAATAACATGGCGAGATCCCCATCTCCACAAAAAATATTAATAGAAAAATTATGTGGGTGTGGTGGCACATACCTGTAGGCACAGCTACTCAGGAGGCTGAGGCAGGAGGATCACTTGAGCACAGGAGTTTGAGGTTTTGGTAAAGTATGATGACACCACAGCACTCTAGCCCAGGTGACAGAGTGAGATCCTGTCTTAAAAAAAAAGAAAAAAGAAGTAAATATAAATGGCTTGATGAAATAATGTAGAGCATGAAGAAGCAGAAAGATCATGTCCTGAAGGTCAGAATGCTTGGATTTGAGATCTAGATCTGCCACATACCAACAGATCTTATTTGGAGACCTCACTGGCATGTCTGTGTTTTCTTACCTGCTAAAATGACAGTTATGATATCACTCTTATTTCTTCACAACAATGTTGTTGTAAAGATTAGATGAGCTGATTGTACATCAAAAAGTTATATAAATTATAAAGTAAGTGCTATACAAAATCAGAAATATATTAA
>JAQIFY010001079.1:0-14499 GCA_028533085.1 Varecia variegata | reverse complement strand
CTGTCTTTGACGTCTAGTCAGAGAGCGAGTACCTGTGGAGAGCTGCTTTCAGGCTCAGGTGTGTGCCAGAATCTCTACTAGGACAAAGATGGCATTTGTGCATGTTTCTGTCCAAGATGTTTACATTGGTAAGACACACAAGAAACAGCAAATAAGGCAGCTTGTAGGGAAGCGCCAAGCGGTGGGATAAGATACAAAATAAGTCTCTGTGATGAAGTTCATGGTGGTGTTCGGGTTTGTGGTCCTTGGATCAAGTGCATGGTGAAAGGATAGACCAAGTGTGGAGTAGAGTGGTCAGGACGTGCCCCGTGGAGTGGAAGGCTCAGTACAAACACTGACTGTCAGGAGTTGCAGAGATGGGGGTTGGGATCTGTAGTCATATACTGGACCTAAGCAGGACATTTAACGTGGTGGTTTGACGAGGGAGATGTTTCGATATATTTCAGCATGACTAAAATAGAAAAGGTGGGAGTTTTTGGTTTTTTTTTGGCTAAACAGTGTTGCAGACATTCTTGGCCTCTCATTTTATTCATCATTTCATCCTTGACTCTTGCTCCAGGCCTCCTGTCTGCCCCATGCCTGACCTTTTTTATTCCTGAATCAGCTTCCTTGGTGAGCTCAGGGATGGGCTCTAGAATGGGGTGGAAGGCAGGGATGGGAAGGCAGCCTGTGGTGCACACTAATCGGTAATTTAAAAAATAAATGCTTAACGATTCCTTTTTATATCACATAAAGTATCATGTAACCATAATCAGGTAAATCTCACAACAGCCCTCTGTGGGGGTGAAGTATTATTATTTAAAGAATGAAAAAGAATGTAAATTTCAAAATGAATATGTAAAACATTCTGGGTGTTAAAAATCCAATACAGAAAAATATGTTATTAAGTGTGTATGTGTCTTTGCAGATCTTTTCATATACATTTATATGTGTATGCATAGTTTTTTACATCAGTAGAGTTTCAGACTCTGCATATTCAGTGGTTTACTTTGATAGTTCATTTAATATATCTGTGAAATCTGTTCATGTCTGAGCACATAAATTTGCCTCACTTTTTAAAAAAGCTCTTTATTGACATATACATGTAGAAAAGTGCACATATTATAAGTGTACCATTCATTGAATTATCATGTTTCATTCTTTTTAAATGACTATAGTATTTTTTTTTTTCTCTTTTAAAAATTAAAAGTAATACTCATGGTAAGAAATTTAATAGAAAAGGAGAAAATCTCTTCACCTCTCTATTCCTAACCCCCAGGGTGAACACTGTGAAGAGCTTTTTTTTTTTGTATTTTCTTTCAGAAAAAAAATTAATAAAAATGGGATCATATGGTACATGTTATTCTGCAGTTTGAGGTTTTCTCAAACTAATGATATGACTTGGATAGCTTTCTGTAGCTACTCATGTTGATCTGTGAGAAGGTATTATGTGTTATCATTCTCATTTCATGGTGTCAGAAGGATGGCTGGAAGACTTTAAATAATGTGCCCGAGTTCTCCTAGTGAGTAAGTGATGGAGATGGATTCCACCCTAGATCCGCCTGGTCCCAGGTGCTTCCTTGCCCTCCTGTGTTTTCCCAGGGTTCTCGTGCTGCTTTCATCAGGGGAGGCTTTTTTCTGTCGTAACCGGCCAAGGTAATTCACCCCTCACTGTCCTTGCTACCTGTGGGTTTTCCTTTCCTTTCCTTTTTTTTTCTTGACAGAAAGGGGACAAATAAACTCCCTTACAAATGACAGTGGACCAGGAGGCCAGACCTTCCTCAGCTTAGTGTCTGGAAGGAGTGTGGTTTGGAGGTCAGGAGTTCCAACACTGCCATCAACTTGCTTCATTTTTCAGTAGGGAGATGCAGAACCCTTCGGGATCCAAGCTCCATGCAGGATGGTTGGGCGACTGGGGGTTCCCAGTGAGTCTGGTTTGACTTTTCAGAGCCCTGTGTGGTGTCTGGCGCAGAGGACACGCCCGCGAGAGGCGCTGAATAAACGAGCACGCAGTGAATGCTGATCACTCTCCAGGGATCCTTGGCTGTATGTTTCCTCGACGTTTTCTGTGTGCTTAACCCCCTTTTTGTGCTTTTCCTCCACAATCTGTAAAATAGGGCTAATACTTGCTCAGCCCATTTATAGGTTGTCTTGTGGATCAATGTAAGAATTGATGTGGGAATATTTTGAAGATTGTGTAAATGGATATATTATTACTAATAGTAATAGTATCATTATTATAAAAATAATTATCAGTCTTCCTTACAAAAGAGTATTCATATCATTTCTGTTTGGGGGGACGAGAACCAAAGTAATTGAAAAGAAATGTAAGATTATAAAATGGTAGTAGTGTTTGGCTGTAGAGCTGCACAAAATGGGGACATGAACTCAGTTGTTTTGGTCCCATACACGTGAGAAACAGCGTGACGAATGTCCATTCTTTTTGGCAACGCCTGGGGGTTTCTTTCCCCATTTCCCCCATTTATATCACTATCCACCCCCTTTTTTAAATTTCTCCTTTGGATGAAGGAGAGAAAGGAGAGAAAAATTTATTCTGTTGTTGCTGGCTGGGCAAGGAAAGAGCAAACTAGAGGGACAGGGAGGAAAGAGATAAAATCTAGTTTGCTTTAGCCGGGGTCCCTGTTATTTTTGCTTTTCTTTGAAAAGTCCTACCTCTGCCCTGTTCTCTGGCTTCAGCTCCTCACCCTTGGCTTCCCCATCAGCTGGTGTGGAATCTTGGTAGTTGGTTCCCTTTTCTGCCTTCCAGTCACCGTGCACAGCCCTGTCCTGCAGCCATGGTCTGCACTTTCCAAGTGGCTAAGAGGGGGACCAGGGGGGACATGGTAGAACAGAAAGGGGCAAGGAAAGCAGGACTCCTGTGCTACTCCATTGCTTTCCTGGAGCTGCGTTTCCTGGTTGCGTTCCTAAATGTTCTTTTTGTCTCATAATTAGGCTCTGGTGAAGGAGAATAATAAAATCAGAGGTACAGAAACAAGCGTGGGGTAGGGGCAGTCTGTCAATTCCTGCCCCTGTTTTTCTGTTGCTTGTGGTCTCTCTTCCAGAGCCCCTGCTCCCCTTTGCACACCTTCATTCCTTAACTCACCTCTGCAGCGAAGAATGCCTGTCCCCCCCCTCGTCAATCAGTCACTCTGTTTATTAATCTGTCCCCTCTCCAGCCTATTGCTCAATGTGGTTTCAGCAAACTTAAGACAATATGTGAAAAGCCTTCTTAATTTTAAGGTCAAAAGGCAAATGACTTTGTAATTCACTGTGTAGCAGGGTTCTTCGTGTGGATCCACAGTGGTATAGCAGCCTAGCACCCACAGTACAGTGAAGTACACTTGGGAGGGAAATTTTAACACATGGCAACATAGTGCGGAGAGCCAGGAAGGCAGGTAGCAGCAAGCCACATTTGCATAGCAACGTAGTGTAGTGAGGTACACTTAGCATAGAAATATGCCCGGAGACAGCTTGGCCAGGAGGGCTCCCTCACTTGCCCAAAGCTTTTATCATGAGGGGTATGTATGTCTCTGCTCCTTTTAAAAAAATTTTTTTAGTTTCTTCTGAAAGTAGTAACCTTAAAAAGAAAAATTCAGAGCCCCAGGCACCCTATTTGTGGCTCGGCAATCCTTTGTCATGGCTGTGCCTGCCAATGCCTCGTCACGAGGACGGTAGCAGTTGCTTCATGAATGGTGGCATATGGGTGGCTGTAAACACAGCCATTTTAAAGATAGATGTGTGAGTGGCTCTTTCGGGGTAGTTGGGAAGGGAATGGAGGTGCCATTTCAGACGGCTGACAGTAACAGTTAAGTAGATTATTTGTGTTGCGAAACGCGAAAAAAGTGAGCAGTAGGAGGATGTGCAAATGAATCTTTAAGTTACATTAAATATAGTGCAGAAAGGCAAGGGCTGTCAGGTTTGAACATTTTTCTGTTAGCCTAAGGAAATAAATTCCTTAAAGTATTTTTTTGCCAGAAAAAAATCCTTTGAAACACTGCATTTTCACTGTTTATAATTCAGGAATGAATGAACAGGAGTGAATTTTCATTATTTTAAAAGGTAGTGAGTGGTCCTAAGCAATGAAGAATTATATAGAAAGAACATTAAAGTTTGCTGTAGGATGCCTCATGTCTAGTGTTAATTTATGTGAGGTACCCACAAAAATAACACACTAGCAATAGAGTGAGAATGTCGGTGTGGGATACACATAGCCCTGGCATTTGTAGAAGGTTCCTGGAAGTGTGAGCACTAGTGTTTGAAGGTTGAACATTAGATACATTACAAGAAGATTCAATTCTTGTAGAATTAAAAACATTCTTACATTCCTAATTATATGACTGCTTAGTTTTTAAGTTCTTTAAAACATTAAACATGCAGATTAAACAATATATGCAATAAAGTTAAATTTCAAACCTTAAATTTTCATTTGTTCAGCTTATTCAAAGTTACATTGTTAACAAAACAAACCTCTCAGTTTTTTTTCCATTAAACACATTAAAGTTGTGTTTTAAGCACAATTGGTGATAAATTATTTCCAGCATTTCATATGTTTTTACTTTTTCCCCCGACAGTTGAAGTCTAAGAGGATATTTTTGCCATTTTTGGAAGGCCTAAATATTTTCAGTCTTGTCGTAGTTATACTAGTATTAACACTTTTATTTTCTCTTTTATGCTTGTTTTTATGAAACAAGTCCAGAATATTAGAAGATATAGAAAGTGTTAACACTGTTGTGATGTTGCTGAAACTCAAGTGTTGGTTGAAAGGCCCCACCACGTGACAGCTTGAAATGTCGGCTGTTCCAAGAAAGTACAAATCTGGCACCAGAAAAGTATTGGATCTACATGTATGAGGCATGAAAATGTATGAGATGTGGAAGTTGAGGATCCCTTATATGGTGGAAAAATGAGACCTGGTTTCTAGTCCTGGCGTTGTGATTGTAGGCCAATATTTTCTATAAGCCATAATTTCCTCTTTTATAAAATGAGGTTTGCCTCATTGAGTTTCTTTGAAGACCTCAAATTTAAAAAGGCCAACTTTGATATTGAATTTTTATATTATTTTGAGACAGGATCTTGCTCTGTCACCCAGGCTAGAGTGCAGTGGCTCACTGTACTCATCATAGCTCACAGCAACCTCAAACTCCTGGGCTCCAGTGATCTCCTACCTCAGCCTCCCTAGTAGCTGGGACTATAGGCATGTGCACCACCACGCTGGCTAAGTTTTCTATTGTTTGTAGAGACAGGGTCTTGCTCTTGCTCAGGCTGGTCTTGAACTCCTGGCTTCAAGTGATCCTTCCACCTTGGGCTCCCAAAGTGGTAGGATTATAGACATGAGCCACTGAGCTGGGCCTGACATTAAACGTTTAAAACAAATTCACATTGGAGTCTGGATATCCTCTTGGTGTCATGAGGTGCCATGTGGCTCTCACGGTTATCTGTGGACACTAGTAGTCTGCCTCCAGCATCCTCTTAGAAACCCACACCTTGGTGCCACGGGAGCGTTCAGAAGAACTGTTAGATAATCTGTTCAGTTAGAAGTGAGGTAGAGCAGAACAATGAGGACAGGTTAGGGAGGCCACCATAGGATCCAGCTCCAAGTGGGGCTGGTTTACCTGATGGGCTCATCTGCTTAGAATGATCTACCTCTGTTCTTCCTGAATATTATCTTCACATAAAGTCGTCACACTGCTTGAAATTTCAACAGATAGAGATTGTCTGCAGTTAAGATGTTCTCCTCCTTGGAAGGGTATGAATATCCTAACCGCATTGCTTTCCCAGCTTTGCTGCCTTGAGAAGCCCTGCTCTGAGGGACAGGGTGTTTATGCTGGAAGAGAGGAATGGCAGGGAACCGAGCTGCTCTGGGGTCAGACAAGCTTGGATGGGGGAAGCTGTAGTGAGGGCCTTGGGTGGGGTGACCATGTCGTTTTTCCTATATACTGGGATACTTTTTGAGAGTGAAAAGGGCTGCCGCTGCTAATTTTGCAGTCAACAGGAGTTGTAAATCAGGACCGCCTGGGCAAGCAGAACAATATGGTCACCCTGGCTGAGGGCAGTGTGAGTGAGCCCAGGATATGGAAGGTTTCATCACGTGTGGGGAATATGCCCAAAGAATTCAGAATCTTTTCAAAAACTTGCAGGGGAAATGCAGAGGAATTGATTTTTTCCTGAGAATGCTCCTTTTTGTATGCTCTGTGGTTTCTGCTGGACAGAAAATGTCTTGTATAATAGAAAAGGCAGGGACTTAGCATCAGGTAGAACTTCTGTTCTTTGTTATCTGTGTGGCTCTTGGGCAAGGTACTTCCTTAGCCTAATTCCTTCATTTGCAAAATGATGAAGATCTGCTTTCCAAGGCTGTGAGGATTGCATGAGATAAGAAATCTTAAATGCCCAGGACCTAGTGGAGGCTCAAGAAACTAGTATTTTGAGTCTTCCCTCTTGCTAGAGAAATAGAACTTTTATTACGTATCACAGTTATATTGTAAAATAAACTTTGCGCGTGTGTGCACACGTGTGTGTAGTGTGGTAATTAATCAAAATTATAATGTTAATGCCATTGGACATTTTGTTCCTTATTAAGTAAATTAAATTTTAGCAATCAAGCTGTTCATAAGGCAGTGACTCCAAATGATACTAAATATATGGCTTAGTCCGGGTTCTGCCACTAGTTCCAGTGTGACCTGGTTACCTGTCTGAGCATCCTCTGTGAAAGGAAGGTGAGCAGCGTTGTCTCCAGTGCCTCTGCCTGTCCTCTTGCCCCGTGGCGAGGTGTCCAGCGGATTCACTGTCGTGTGTTAGACCATCTGTGACTGTGTCCACTGTCTTTCTCTTCCTTCCTTCCTCTCTCCCTCCCTCCTTCCCTTCTTGTGATTGGGGAAAATAATAGCTCAAATAATTTAAAAAAAAATGTTTTTTGACTTAGCTGTTTTTTTGGTTTGTTTTTTGTTTTGTATTGTTTTAGCATAATGTTGAAAAGATATAGATCCCTAAGCCTTTCTGTAAGGGAAACTAGGTGCGCTTTGTAGTGTAGTCCTAACTTTTTAAGATTAATGTTAGGAAAGATTATTATGCCCTCACATGGGTGTTTTAATGCCATTGTTGGATAGACTGATCTATCTTTCTATCAAATGAGATAAGAGTGAAAGTGAGAGAGAGAGCATGCATGTGTGTGTGTGTGGTGTGTTTTATTCCTTTGTGGCTGATTTTTGTTTACTCTTCCCACCCTTGCCCACTCCTCCTCTCAGCATTAAAATTAAATTCTAGCATTAAAATCAAAATTTTTTTGCTTAAGTAGATATTATTGGTTAGTTTATCCATGTTTTGACTATTTTTTATATCTCATCTAGGCCAACTGCCTTTTTTTTTTTTTTTTTTTTTTGAGACAGAGTCTTGCTCTGTCACCTTGGGTAGAGTGCAGTGGCATCATCACAGCTCACTGCAACCTCCAACTCCTGGCTCAAGCGATCCTCCTGCCTCAGCCTCCCGAGTAGCTGGGACTACAGGTGCCACCACACCCAGCTAATTTTTTCTATTTTTAGTAGAGACAGGGTCTGGCTCTTGCTAAGGCTGGTCTGAACTCTTGACCTCAAGTGATCCTCCCACTTCTGCCTCCCAGAGTGCCAGGATTGCAGGCGTGAGCCACGGTGCCCGGCCCTGATTGCCCTTTTTTATGGCGTAGAACCACTTTTAGAACTAGAAATGGTTCTAGTCACATATATAAACAAATGCATTCACATAACTGATAACCTTCTGATGGATTTTGGAAATGCAGCAATAGTGAAGAGCCTTGCTATGCTTCGACTTTTAATGTTTATTTATTTTTTTAATGGAGCTTGTATTTATAGTTAAAATAGTCACTGATTTTGTAGGATAAGTACACTGGGTGAAGAGTTTGTGAAGATGGTCATCTGTCTTTTAAAAAAGTCTCTTGAAAAGGACATTCAAAAGCTTGTTGGTAACTTATACTAGTGCTTTGCAATCTTCCTAGCCAGGAAGTTCTTTTTTTCTCTGAAATATAAATTCCTGTCCTTGCAATTTAATCTCATCCCTCTCGTCCCATCCTTACCTCTTCTTCCTGGCCTTGCAGGCTTTCGTGCAGCCCTGACCTCCTCCCTCCCCAGCCGTCTTTTATCTGCACTAAAGAACCTCGTTTCCTTTGCATGTCCTCTGAGGACCTATTTCCTAACATTTTAATCATTTTAGTCGCTCTACTTTGGACACTCTCCAGCTCTTGCTCATCCTGCTGGGTTCAGGTCCAGAAGAGCTCATGGTGTGGTGTGAAGTTCTGACCAGGGAGGGTTTGGCTTTGTCCTAGGAGGGGTGTCACGTGACCCTCCCGAGCATGCTGCTGGGTTTTATCCTGATGTTCCCTGTCTTTAAGAATGACTCACTACAGGCCAGGCGCGGTGGCTCACGCCTGTCATCCTAGCACTTGGGAGGCCGAGGCGGGTGGATTGTTTGAGCTCAGGAGTTCGAGACCAGCCTGAGCAAGAGCGAGACCCCGTCTCTACTAAAAATAGAAAGAAATGATCCGGCCAACTAAAAATATATATAGAAAAAATTAGCCGGGCATAGTGGCGCATGCCTGTAGTCCCAGCTACTCAGGAGGCTGAGGCAGGAGGATTGCTTGAGCCCAGGAGTTTGAGGTTGCTGTGAGCTAGGCTGACGCCACGGCACTCACTCTAGCCCGGGCAACAGAGTGAGACTCTGTCTCAAAAAAAAAAAAAAAAAAAAACTCACCACATTGCTGAGTCATACTTTGCCTAGATAAATTCAGGTTTCCCCCATCTGTTGTTGGAGTGGTTAGTGTTTACTGCCTTCCCCATTAAATTGCCTCTTGTTTCTGTGCTCCTTGTGGTAGTGTCAGCAATTTGCAGCTATCAGCAGGAACTGAAAAATGTCAATCCAGAATGCTATTTCTTTAATAAATGCTTGATCTGAAACACATACATAACTTGTTTATTACATTTATTTTGAGTATCCTCTACTCCTGTTTGGTATTTAATTGTTCTCTAATTAATTGTGTTTTAGTTTGGTCTCTTGCACCAAGTTATAAGGCACTTGAGAACAGGGAGCGCTCTTGTGTTTTGTACCTTATTTTTCTGTTCTTTACTGTGGAAAAAGTAGTAGGTGTTCAATTCAGTAAATACTTCTTGGAGGGGCTGATAGATGACTGCTCACATTCCAGAATCCATATCTTCATAAGTGAGAGTACCTACCCACACATGTATTTTTGGTGAGCTTAATCACATCCGTTTTTCCACTATTTAAGTCAGCAATGAAAGTATTACCCGAAGGCTGGGTAAACCTTCGTGCAACTTGACAGCCTTTGGATCCTGAATAACATTCTCTGAGGGTGGCCCTTGAAGCGTGTACCCACCATGGTGGTCTAGAAATCCTGTTTTCCTAATTTAGTAGCAAGAACGTTCCACTGAGTTGCAACAGAAGCCTTATAAAAGTAAAAATATGTGATCTGTTATCTCCTATCTCCCAGGACATCCTTCTGACGTAGATGAAAATGAAAAAGATCTGGTAGGAATTAGCTGTCCAACAGTCATGCTGATCTTTCCCAAGCACTTTGTGATTTCTATGCTGGCAGAGCTACTTTTGGAGTGAAAATGTCACATGTGACAGTGGCCTCTGTTTTGATGCAGCTCCTCTCTGTCCCGATTCCTGTGGTAGGTAATCCTGCAGGTGGTAGGAAGCACAGATATGTGGTTAGCAGTACAGCACCTCCACACTTTGAATCCCATGAGAGGCAACATGCACATTCGAAATTAAATTAAAATTCTTGAGAATAAAGCGGAAAGAATGAAGAAAAGGGCAGTTAGAAGAATCAATTAGTCCCAAGGGATCCTTTCCAATCTCAGACCATAAGCCAGCCAGTATGACGTGACGCATGACCAAGGCCCACAGGCCCCCTGGTTCAGATACCTGCTAAAAGAACAGGTCTCGAGGAGCAACATGTCAGGAAGGCTTGGTAACTTCAGAAATGTGTCGCGCTGTGGTTTCTAGGTATGCCATGAATGAAGAGCTTTGTAAGAAGTGGGAATTCTGTGTGAATATTATGTAAATTATCATGTGTTGCTAGGTTTATTTAGGTTTCTTCATTCTGATCCAAACTTTCTTTTTTTCTTGGACTGAGAGGCAGGTTTATTTTTCACATTAACCTGATATGTAAATATCTCAGCTCCTTACTCCCCTCCCCAGTGCTTTTTTCTCTGTCCAATTTAGTGGTATCAGGCTAGTATGTGGGCAGAGGGTGCTCATTATTAACAACTAGCGAGTGGCTTATTTTTGTTTAACTGCCCCCATGCATGAATCCACCCATCCTGTCTGTATCTGTGGGTTGTTGCCCTTTTAGGATTTATTTAACATGCCTTATGTTCAGTGATATATGCTGAAATTTAGAAAGTATGAAAAAAGAGCTTGTGTTTTGCTTATGAACGCATCAGTCCATCAGCACATATTTATTCTCTGTGCCTAGACTGAAAGGTCACCATTTCTTGGCAATATTACCAGACGTACTGGGATATATTAATATTAAGCCAAAAAATAGAGTAGGTGGGTTAAAGATAGATTGAAGCAAAAATTAATTTACAGATTGATATTAAAATAATTTTCCTGGTCAGTTGAGTGTTATTTGACAATTATGCAGTTACTAATTATTGGCAACTGCGTACTAGATAATATAATTTGTACAGTTGGGAGTAATTAGATTGCAACTATTAGTAGCTTTAGGATGAAAGTAATAGCAATTTTAGTAGCACTTTTAAATGGACATGAAAACATTTTAAGAGCTGATCCTATGGAATAATGTATATCTGACTCCAGAAAGTAAATTCTTGACATATTACCTTGGGGGAAAATATGTAACAAGATGTTTTACAGTCTTGAAAGAGTGAAGTAATATTTTAGTAACTCTGTGTTCTGTTTGTTGCATCTAGGTTAACTATGAATGAATTCATTCTGTTCTTGAGTAACTTGTTTTGCGTTGATATCATTGTTTGAAAAAGGAAGCTATGATAAGTTTCATAAGCTAAAAAATTCAGCATGTCCTAAAATGTGGAAATGCAGGTCCTCATAAGTGCAGCCTGAAACTTGGAGTTAATAGCCTCTACCTGGCACATCCTGCCTGGTTCTTGAGTCTCTGGACAGCATACCGGAGCCCTTACTCTATCCTTTCTGGCTCCAGCTGATAAATACACTTGTTTGGCACAAACACATATGATCAAAGATAATCTGAGCAAAACATAGTTTTGATTGATGAACATGCAAGGCTTTTGTTTAATTCTCAAACAAAAAATGATATCACAGTTTTGTTAATAAGATAAATAGAGGTTAAAGAGTGGTACTGTTTCTGGTAGACTATGCAGCTCTAAATCATTCAAAAGTAATGAAGCAGTTTTCTGAAACAGATTGTGTTTCCTTACGAAGGAAGCCACCTTTGTTCCATGTCACTGATGCATTCCTTACAGGTGAGGTCACTCTGCATTGCTGATATCTTTCGCCTTTCGTAAAAGGGAGATGTGGACCGCTCCCAGTGCATTCCATTTCTCACAGTCTGTAAAATAAGGCTTAAATGTACCTGTCCATTAAAAGCTTTTGAAGGATGAAAGCCAACCTCAGAGGCTCTGTGACCCATGAATTGACAATAAAAGACAGTATGCTTCTGTTTTTCAAATAGCCTGTTTAAGGACAAAAGAACTACTCACTCCTACATGACTTTCATGTAGTTATAATAACAGAGAGGAGGATGGCCATCTTGTATTGTGTGTGATTCTAAGACTGCTTGACTGAGATTATTTGAAACAATAGTTTTCAATTATTCTGACTAATAAAATCACTGAGAGGAATGTGTGGTATAGTGTGCAGAAATGTCTTTACATCAATTTGTTTAGATAGAATGAAATTTAAGAAGTAGCTCCCCACCTCTTGTAAAACCTAAAGGGTGAAAGCATTTAGAGAGTATCAAATTAAGTGCTAGGTGTTGAAATAGTCTCCTGACTAATCTTCCGGTTCATTCCTGTCTCCTAGAGTAGTGTCCTTGCCCCTCAGTTAGTGTGACACGTCACTCTTACTCAAAACTATTTTATACAATGGCCCATTAGACTTACGCAATACAACTGAGACCTGCCTTTTCCTCCACCCTATCTCCTAAACGTAAATGTTTTGCTCCAGCCATACAGACTTTCTTGCTGTTCATGAAACTACCAAGGTGTGGGACCTTTGCACCTGTCCTTTGTCCTGCCTGGAAGGAAGGTCTGATTTTACCCAGTCTTCAACACGGCTCAGTCCTTTACTTCAGTTTGGTCTCTTCTCAAATGTCCCTTCTTTAGAAGGGTCTTCTCTGACCACCACGTTCAAGAAGAGCCCTGCCCCTCCCTCCACTATCAAGCTTCTAGCCTCACCCTGCTTTATTTTTCTTTGTGGCACTTACATGTTTCTAAAATTATATTATATATTTTGTTTATTCCACCCCCACCCTGCCCCACCTTGCAGTAAGCTCTGTGAGGACCAGGACTTTGACTAAATTTATTCCTGTCTGTGTCCCCAGCAGCTAGAACACTGCCTGGTCCATAGTAGTCTCTCAGTAAGAGTTTGTTCCATTAACAAATACATCAGTGAATGAATTTTACTTGATGGATGTTGGTGTTATTTACTCTGCAAACCTCACTGTTGAAAAAATATGGCAAATAGGAAAATGACTGTTAATCATTCAGATGTTTAAGTTGGAACTGAGAGTTTTTATAGATGAGTAAATTAAAGTGTCATATATGCTTATTTGGCAATTCACTTTGTATTGTTGTTTTATGAAGATAAATGTGGAAGGATTTAAAAAATAATCTTGCCATGAGGCTTTTTTTTTTTTTTTTAAACCAAGAGATGAGCAACATGATTCCAAACTATAGCAGCATCTCTGTTTTTAGCTCTCGGAAATGAATACAAATCTTTCATAATTGACAGCACTGGTGTGCTTGAGTATTCGTACTTGTAAAGCTACCCGGAACACCGGATGTTGAGAGCATGGAAAGGAACACTTTTCATGCATTTCTGCAAACTTCTGTGCTTAACATATTCTTAGGAGGAGAAGTGACATTGTTTTTTGTACCTAAAACTGTTTAAGGAGTGGGTGGAAACACCTATTAATCTTGGCTGTGTCGTGACTTGAGCATATTTCCTCATATGATGTAGTGTGGATTCAAATTAGCCTTCAGATATCACTTTTTTCTTTGCAGAATAATACAACCGTATTGTGGGTTGATTCTGTTGAGTGTCTGGAGCCTAAAGATTGACGTCAGAAATGAATTTCCTTTTCCTAATAGGACCATTGCTATATATACTTTTGTATAGAGAGATACATAATATGTAAAGCTCAGTTAAATGTCCCGACGCAGGCACTCACAAACATGCCTGCAGCCACTGTTTCACCAGTCGCCATACTTACATCTGCACATGCTTCCTCCCACCTATTTACTCAAAGAGTCACAGCTTGCTGAACATTTATCCTTCCCATTGTTGCCCTGTGTTTGTCCCACACGGGAACGGATCCTTGTGTTTTTTTCACCAACAGATGACTGTGTGCTTCAACATGCGTTGGTACCTGGTCTGCTTTCCTCATAGAATTAGAGAATGCCCCCCAAATCCCCTAACAGGGTATCTTAGTGCATTCCTGCTGCTATAACAAGATACCTGGGTAATTTATACAAACACCAGTTTGTTGCTCACAGTTCTGGAGGCTGGGAAGGCCGAGATGAAAGCACGGGCAGGTTCAGTTAACTGGTGAGGGCTGCTCTCTGCTTCCAGGTGGTTGCTCAGGAGGGAGGAGCCCCACATCCCCACCTGGTGGAAGGCAGAGGGCCAGGCCAGCCTGAGTAGGGAGCCCTCAGGGCCTAATTACCTCTTAAAGAGTTCACCTCCTCATGCCATCACGTTGACAACACCCGAATTTTGGAGGGGACACATTCAAACGATAGCATGAGGAAGCACCAAAAGCCATGCTGAGTGGTCCTCTGAGGTCACTGTAAGTCGTAGCGCAGTTCAAGCTGAGGAGCCCTCAGTGTCTGCATCTGAACAGCCACAGACACGTACCAGGTGAGCCGCTCCCAGCCCTGCACTGGGGAGAGGACTGTCCTCGTGGGCGGGTCCCCTTTCCTATTTCTCTGCCCATTGTCAGCTCCAGAGTTTCCATCATCTGCAGGAATGGCGTATGCCTCCCAGACTCAGCTCACAAGGGCAAAAACCCCTTCACTATCTTCAGGACAGTAATACTATTCTCTCTGGTCCACACGATTGTGGCTGTTCCCCCTAATCCCAAATGTGTTACTTTCATTTGTCAAGTTACCCTGCTTTGTTCACCTGCTCGTATTCTAGCCTTCCTCTGAGCTCAGGTACAGGTGCTGGCAGTCTTGAGTCTGCGCCTTCTCCAGCCTCTAGCGCGTACCTTCACACTCGCCTCACGTGACCAGGCCTGCGAGCAGCTCTGTGGCTTCCTTCACTTACCACGTGTTCATCACTCTGCCC
>JAQIFY010001078.1:0-14499 GCA_028533085.1 Varecia variegata | reverse complement strand
ATTTTCTTTGTTGCTATTTTGAAGGGTATTGAGTCCTTAATTTGGTTCTCTGTTTGACTGTTGTTGGCATATATGAATGCCTCTGATTTGTGTATATTGATTTTGTATCCTGAGACTTTACTGAATTCATTAATCAGTTCCAGGAGTCGCCTGGTTGAATTCTTGGGGTTTTCCACATATAACATCATATCATCAGCAAAGAGTGAGAGTTTGATCTCTTCTTTCCCTATTTGGACTCCCTTGATTCTGCTCTCTTGCCTGATAGCTCTCGCAAGGACTTCCAGTACTATGAGTTAATTTTTTATTAGAGATACAGATCCAGTTTCAATCTTTGTGAGACTGCTATATTTGACCTAAGTTTTATATTGTGTTTCAGTGGTCGTGGATGTTAACATTTCATTTCTATATTAAAGACACATGTGAGCATTTCCTATAGGGCTGATCTAGTAATGAGGGAATTTTGTGTTTGCTTGTCTTAAAGACTTACTCTTGCAATTTATAAAATTCTTGGCTGACAGTTAAAATACCATCTCATTTTCTTCTGGCCTACAGTTTCTGCTGAGAAGTCAGTCCACTGTTAATCTGCTGGAGTTTCCTTTATAAATAATACTTTCTATTGCTAACTTGACTAAAATTGAAGTGAAGGAAAGAATTGTCATTTGGATTATGATATATCCTGGTGAAGTCCTTTTGGGTATGTACTTGCCTGGAGATCATCGCCCATCCTGTATCTGAAAACTAACTCTCCTGCTAGGCTTGGGAATTTCTTAACAATTATTTCCTTTAAATAGGTTTTCTAAACTTTTAGATCTCTACCCCCACCCAGAAATACTGATAAATGATAAGATGAATAGCTTTATGGAGTCCCTGATGTGTGAAGCTTTGTTCATTCATTTCCGTAAGTGGCCAAAGTGACACTGACCTGGGTTAGACCTCATGGTATACTATACTTGAATGTCCTCTGAAGCTGTTGTCTCAGGGTGCTACTCCTGAAATTTCCTCCAAAGCTCAGGCGTAACTGGTAGATGATTGCACGTGGACACCCCTAGTATGTTTTCACTGGATGCATTTGGCACCAATAAATGACTGCCACATACAGTTTGGAGAGTGCTCATCATGAGGGTCATTGTACATTTTCAGGAGGTCAGCTGCAGTTTGAAGGCATGATGCTCAATGTTAAACTTAGTCTGGAGTATCACACTATTGGGTTAACAGACTGGCCAATCTATCAGCTAGTGACTTTTCTAGGTTGAAAAAGTGATTGCTGATCATGCTTTCCGGTCATTAGCCTTCCTATTTCTGTCTTCACGATGCTTTTGTTCAGAGAATGGCTCAGAAGTCTTGGGAATGGCTGTAGTAGGAGGAAACTGAACAATGTAAGTGCCAGTTTTGTGCTGAACTTGGTGTTCAGTAGAGCTGCCAGAAGATGCAAAACCTTCATCGTGCACACTGACAAACGTGAATAACAGGGAGCTTCCTGGCCCACGGTGAAATCTGAGGACTCGGGAATCTTAGTTGCTTTGGTGGCAAAGTTGGTGAGAATTCAACTAGTGGACTTGGTGAGTCTACCTTATTTGCAGTGCTGAGCCCATTGTAGTCAACATTCCTAAAGTGGCACATGAGGTTTCATACAAAATCAAGGATGTTCTCTTTACCATTTCCCCACCAGATCAGGCGTTGTTAAGATTCCTATTGGCCATCTGTAAGGGGTCCACTTCCTGAGCAATGCTTAGTGATTCTGGGGTAGTGATGTCCATGTTACTGGCGACCCACCTCCAAGTGGATTCTCTCCTGCTGCTTGACGTGTTTCTCGTGAGTGTCTTGATCTGATGTGGCTGTCACTGGGCTGATTACCCAAAGCCACTCTGGTTATACAAGCAATGTCGGAGACATATGAGAAGCTGATATCTAGGTTAATTATTTCCTAAGTGTCTCCCTTCCCTGGACATGGGATATAAGCAGTAGTGATGTTGGGCCTTTAGGCTCATGCTCTTTAAAAGGGATACAGACTGGCCTCCCTCTTCCTTTGTGGTTATTGAGGCCAAGTGTGACCCCTAATAGAACATGTGGCAACAAGAATGAGCAAGAAAAATGCAAGTACTTACATACCCTAAGAGGTGTCCAGTATATTCCATGAATGAGCTGCTCTTCCATTCATGGGACCTGGGTTACATTTCAGGAGAGCATATTCAAGAGTTGCAAGAAGGGGGACTATAACATCCCCTTCATGAGACCTGTCAATGGACAACCTTATTGGTTCCTAAAGATCACCTAGTCTCAGCATCCAAAGGATGTATGAAGGTCTGGTATCTCTCTCAAAGTGGTGATAGAAGGTGTCTGAGAACCTGAGGAGATATCTAGGCTTTGCTTAGGGGAGGTTTTCTTATTCCTTCCTACGATGCTAAAATTTTGGTGACAGTTTTATCTTTCAACTAATACTTAACCACTATGTTCAATGCTTTTCTGAGGCACACTTATTTATGTCTTTTGAAAATGATGGGAAACATCTTGGAAAAACAATATGGAAGAAATTGACACTTAGCTATCATTGCATTCCAGTGTGGTTGAGGGCTCAGCCTTTCATTCCAGTGTGAACGTTTTATGTGAGTTAATGCATTGCTAACAGTATGCTCCTCACTATGTTGCTCTTTGTTTGGAGGGAAAATGAAGTTACCTTATTGCCACTTTGTTTTTGTAGGCTATTGTTCCTTCTTTAAACTTCTTTAAGCTGGTTTATTTTCACTTGTATGAGATATTCACTTATTTTTATGGAAGAGTAAGCTTAACCTGTCCTCAATATTCTGAGTTTTCCTTCATCCTCATGGATTTTAGAGAAGCCTGATGGGAATGCTGCCTTATGATTAGTTCCCCCAGGATGGAATCAGAAGGAAGAATGGGATGTGTTTGAGAGAGTCATCTGCCTGCGTTCCGTGCAGGTCTAACCGCAGGTGCAGGGTTAGATTGGATATTGTGCTGCTGACCAGGGAAAGATGTGCAAGGCTATTTTCCATTGCCCCAAAGTTCTATGTTGAATTTGATCCTCATCCTGTCAGCCTCTGATGGCAAGAGTGTGGGTCCTCTTTTAGCTTACAAGCCCGATGTTCCCTATGTGTCAAAATGGGTTCATTCCCATCAGAAAATAGGAGGCTAGGCAGTGAGGGCTTTAACCTTTCTGATGCCCTGGAAGGAATTTCAGGTTCGAGTTTTCTCTGGAAATCAACAGTATTGACTGAAGCCTGGGTCACACTGGGCTCTTAGACCTAGACCTGTGTTTCTGCAGGTGATCGTGTTCCAATCATTGTTCCCAATGGTTATTGGCCCAGTCTCTATACACAATTGTAACTGCCATGATGCCCTTGTTTACTGTGTGTTCTTTATCCCATTGGTTGTAGTTTTTCTGCTTCTGAATGCTTTTTAGAAGATGCTCTCCTCTACCCCCTGTGAAATGTTACTAGATCTTCACCCAGGATAAAGGAGCATCCAACTGGGCGGATTGACAGGATTCTTCAGACGGATGATCTTACACTTTGCTTTCCATGTGGCTGGTTGAACTTTGAAGTGGGAAGTATAGAACTGAATGCAGGAGGATGCAGCCCTCTGCTTCTGAATTTTCCTCGATTCCTTGAGGTGGCTACTCATCCCAGGCAGTATTTCTCTTCTGAGCAGTCATAACCCCAGTGTAGAGATGTGGAGAAGGTTCTAATTCCATTCCTGTTATGTTGTGACCTTGTTAGGGACTCACTGACTTGATGAGGTACAAGCAGGAGCCAGTGGTATTCTCTGAGGGAGCTACTGCTGTGCAACCCTCAAGGATGTAACCCCTTTCAGTTCATGTTTAATACTTTTCTGGGGGGCAGGTTTTCAGATGTCTTGAAGGACTGATTTTCTTTCAGCTCTTTCACTACTACCTTGTTCCTTGATAGGGCCAAGTATTTGATCATAGAGCATATACACTATTTTCCAAGTCTGTTTATAAACCTTAGATGTACTGCACTAAAGTTGTGAGGCTGCTGACCTTGGGCATAATCTTCAGCCAATGGGTGAGATCACTTCTTGATTGACCACTTCCATGTCTGGTAGAGGCACTCACATGAGGATTGTTACCTAGGCATTGTCTTGGAGGCCATTGTGGCTTTCAGTGGAAAGTATTCTTACGTGCAGAGCCTCCTTTAAGCTTGTGCTTCTTATACCTGTGAAATGATAGCCTGTATTACACTCATTACATAGACTGGAAACCTGCTGAGTGAGGATCACCACATCTAGGTAGGGATGGGATGAATGGGAAGATCTAGTTTTAAGTGTTAGTGTGGTCTTGTGTGTCCCAGTGTGGGATCTGGAAAAATTTGACCAAAGGGTTTCAGACGTTTCAAAGGTTAGTGCTAGAGAGAAATGGTAAGGGTTTAGGTACAGTGAATTTAGGTGTATCCTTGCCATTTCCTTAAGTGTATTGAGCTTTAAGTCAGTGACAAGTTGTACTGAGGCCCTGAGGAAGGGGGTGAGCCTGTGTATGATGCTGTGTGGATGCTCAGACATCTAGTCTGGAAGATAGTTCTTGTCTTCTATGTGTGTGTTGTATGTCTCAGGGGACTAAGCCTGGTCTTCGTCCATGGCTGGCCAGATACATTGTACCTGCTCTAGATCTTTATCTTGTAACTATGTATCCAAGAACCCTTCTTCCACACTCCTGGGCAGATCCCCTGCTTGGACGGAGCTTCCTTGAGTGAAAGAATACACGTGTGTATACGTATCTGAGGTTCCTACTTCTGTTCTGATGAATCCATCTTTGATGCCTTTGAGTTTCCCCAGCCCCATCCTGTGCTCCTGGCACAGTATGTCAGGGAAGATGCTCCTTAGGGGAGATAAATATTCGTGTTTGAAGCATGACTCACATGGCTTGCCTCTAACTCCTCATTAATGGCTTATCTCCTGATTTCAGGAACTACCTGGAATGTCTGGAGCCCACAGTGAATTTCTTCCACTTGCTGAGGGATGTGTTGTTGCCTTGGCCATGTTGTGTCTGGTTTGTAGGTGTCTTCTGCTATGTTTAATTGCTTTTTGGCCTTGTTAAGCTGGTGAATATGAGTAGGAAAGCGATTTGGGTAATGTTTTTGTAATCTAGGTAAAGGGATTCTCTCTGATCTTCTTTCCCCCCAACTGTTCAGCAGAACATGTACGGTCCTGAGTCACAGTGCACTTGGAAAGAGCAGGCATTCCTCACAGTGACAGACTTAAAATGCCCTAGTGACTTCTCTGAAACTCCGTGGTCAGTGCAGTGACTTGGAAATTCATGCTGAGGAGGCAGAGCCCTGAATATGGATGTGTGGCTGGTAATCTCCCTAGAATTTTTGGGACAATGTTTAGTTGGTCCCAGTTTTTTCACAAGAGAAGGAAAGAGGATTCTTGCTCTGTGGCCAACAAACCAGTGCCTCTACCTCATACTTCCCTGAAGTGACCCCAAGAAGCCCAGAACAGGACAGTGAACAGGTGTCAGATGGAGCAGCCATTGAAGGGTGGTATTGACCTGGTCACCTGGAGGTAACTGGGACTCCACCCCACTGGGTCTGTGTGAGGAAGGTGCAGAATGTAGCTCAGAATGTCTTCCCTACTTGGGAACAGGTCTGGTCTCTTACCCCTGAGCTCTCTGCTGTGATCATTGCAAATTTTCCTTCTGCCAGAGGCAATGATTGATTCTCCCTGGGGTACAGAGATAGGGGGCTGGATGCCAGCAAGTGTGGAGAGTGAGGGTGTGGCCCAGGGCAGCCCAGTCATCCTAATCAAAGTGCAAACCACTGGATTCTTTTCCAGCAGAGGCATGGTCTCAGTGCCTTTGGAAGCACTGGGAGTAACTCAATCATTGAGTATAATGTAAAAAATTTCATTGCATTCAGGGGATGACTTACTTTAAATGTCATGCTTCCCCTAACAAAAATAGGTGAGATTGTGTCCAAGGGTCTAAAATTAGACCTTACGTTTTTGTCGCCTCTCCCTTAGATACCATGAATTCTAAGATGCCTATAGTGGAAGATACAACTCTCATTCCTTCATTGTCATGGAGGTTGAGGTTTTGATCTTCAGATGTGAGTATTGTAACATGTATCATTTACTTTCACTGCCACCTACCTTACTAAGGGCTGCCATGACATCTTGCCATGGTATTTGTATACAACTACATGTGAACAAAAGACTTCAGATACTATTTGCCATGTCAGAGCTCCAGTTGTGTTGAGCTTGGCACAATGAAAGGTTTTTATGTATTGGTGTTTCTAGCAGATTGTTAAGACTACTCCAAAAAATGGGAATGTATTAAGAATATTCTTACTGTAGTTCATTTTTGTAATCATCTCTTTGTTCCTTGATCCTACTGCTGGTGACCAGTCACCTTGAAATTGTGACTCCTTCAAATGGAAGTTTATAAATCCTTTGTAGGGTGAGGTCTTAGAGTCAACATTAAATAGGAAGATTTAACTCTGCCTACCCAGCTCTCTGAAATCACTGAGTAGAAAACAAGGGCTCCTGTTTCTATGCTCAAACTGTTGATATCTCTGAAACACTGCTCAGCAAAAATGTAGGGGAGGAGAGAGCTTATTTTCAGTTCCCACTTGATGTCATTCTACCACATGCCTAGGAGGGTTGGTGAAAAAGCAATTCCAAAAAATTGTTTTTGGACCAGAACAAAGGTGGTTTCTCAATGGCCATGGCAAAAAGCTATAATTACAAGACAGTGAACAGATTATGTCATTTAAAGATGGAAAATGTAAGAAGCCTGAGTTCTCCCCAAGAAGTCCCCATGTCACAGTTGGAGTGTTCAGAGTAGGAGGTACTTTGTACTAAACACTGAGAGGACAGGGATGGTCCTTACTGTTTCTGCAGACACTGAGCACCTGGAATGAATGAGAGGGGTAAGATGACATCTCGTCCTGGTGAGTCCTATGGGCAGACACACGGAGTGTAGATTGGAACCCTTTTCTTTTCCTGGTACATGTCATCAGGGAGAGATGACTCTTTAGCATGAGAGCTACACAAGTTGGTTAGTTTACACTATAATTTTCTCATATGAATGACAGACATAGGGATGAGTTGCTCTTTAAAAATATAAAATGGAGAGGGAGGAATAACTCTAATCCCATGACAGGTTAACACTCCCAAATAGTTAAATTTTAAGAGTTTAAATTTTATTTGACTTTTATAAAGTATCTTCAAAATGTACTTCACCAAGTTGTGTTGTAGCTTCTTTGTCACTGTTTTAAAAAAAAATTCCATGAGAATTGTTGGAGCACAGTAAGGAAGAATTAGTTCATCACCATGAAGATAGATACAAGGGCCACTGCAACAGCCTCCTGCAGTGTGAAAGAAAATAACTGCTCAACTCTGCATATAGCACGGGCAAGTGGGAATTGCCAGTCAAGGAGCAGTATATGGTCAGTGGGTGGAAAGGTACCAAGAGGAAATGTCAGGGGTAATGGGGATTCGGGCTGAACTGTGTTTATAGGTTGGTGCCAAAGACAAGCCAAGAAGATCAGACACCATCTGGGGGGTGGTGGAGGATGAGGAACCTGATCAGATACTGAGTATAATCAGATATCAAGTGAGAGGTTCTTGCAAAATGCACTTAGCAAGTTCTTTGCCTAACCTGGGTTTCACAAGGAAGTACACAGATGGGCCTATTAGAAGGTTCAGAAACCTGACTCCAGTTGGACCAGGCAAGGAATCTTGGTCACTACTCATAATTTCATTCTATCTGCTGCCTCATATTTGAAGGGTCTTTGGTGTCATTATTCCTTTGTCATAAAGAATCTCTGCTAGGTAGGATGTGGAGAACTTCTCTCTATCTACATGGATAGCCTTAAGCAACTGCATGTTCCTAGAATTCTCGGTTTATCATGGATCCCCCCTTCTACCCTGAAAGGGGGGTTGTGAAGCAGACATTTGGCAACAAAGTTTGCCATTTGTTCATTATTCTGGAAAAGCTGTGGAGCTGCCTTTCCCTGGAGATGTGCTATGGAGATACGGTCTGACTAACTGGAATTTGGAGAGCCAGCACTGAGCCTGGGCCAGCCGTTGCTTCAGAAACATTTTCCTGTCACTGGTGTCACTGTGTTCATCTAGGAGCCGGCTGCAGGCATCCTGGTTCTGCAGGGTCACAGCATGTCCTTCTGCAGCTGCTGGCTGTAAGTCTGGGGGACAAAGGACTGCATGGTCGTGGGGATGTGGATGCAGATGTCATTGTTGCCTGCGGGGGGGCGGGTAAGGGAATGAGGTGGTGAGACCTCAGCCTTGGGAGAGTCTGCTTGAAGAACTGTGGAAAGAATGGATTGCTTGATCACTTTTTTTAGTCTATTCTTCCTCTGCTTCCTTCTTCTGTAAGATAGAAATGAAGTTAGATGATGTCTTCTCTAATGTCTTTAAGTTTGGGTTTAGAGGTTCTGTGGAAGTTAAAAATTCATCAACTTTTTCCCTGAAATATCTGGTGACATAAACAATATTACAAACTGTGCTACGTATCAACAGCCCTTCCGGTCCTTTGAGAGTATCTTAAAAGAACAACTGAACATACTGTAAATCAAAAATCCTGGCAGCTGTCCTGAAAACTGACTTTCAGGTTTCCAATTGCACTCCTGTCATGGAGTTTGACCTCTATTGTGTGGGCTACTCCTGGGTTCAACCAAGGTCATTCTTGGACCCTCTCTGCCAGACCTCTGTACCTGTGTACATATAGGGGTCATTTCCAAGCCAGAGATTAGGACAGTCCAGATGAGGTTTCTCACCACCAATCTGTCCTGGTGGAGGTACTCCACTTAAGCTTGAGGGAAGACTCACTGGATGTGGATTACATGGGCAGTATTTCTTGTGAACCTGGGGTCCCCTCAATCTTTGTCCATGGCTCTCCCACCCATGATACTCAGATATTAAGTGTTCAATTTTCACTGACATGGATGACTTTCGGGTGGTCAAGAGCTCAAGTTAAGGACCTAGGAATCTCAATGCTATATGTAGATGTGACCCATGGTAGTTCCCATGTCTGACAGAAAGGAAACATTGCCCCTCTGCCCAGATCATAGTTTGAGCTCGAAACATGGTTTCCTAGGGTTGACATAGGTGTGCCCTCCTTTGGGAACATGCCTGCTTTCCTTGCTGGGGAGTTGGTTGATGAATTGAGGGATTTGTTCAACTAGGGAAAGCCCTTGACCCTCTGTGCTGAAGAATCATGGTGCATAGCCTTCCATCTTCCTGACAATGTCACAGGGTAGATGCCCATGGCAAGTGTTGAATGTCATTAGTTTTGTGGTTAGGTGGTTTTCATAAGTGCTGCCTTCAGTAAAATCAACAGGTTTCATTTGAAAATCTTAATCTTGAAGTTGTACTGAAGTTTTTTCTAGGAATTAAGGTCTACAATTTCCTGTTCCTGTGAACTGTCTAACATCCTTTCCGAATAGACCAGCATATCCAATGTTCAAGTCTTCATTCAATTTTAGATCTCACAAAGGCAAATTGTTATGAAGTGCTGAAATGTAATTGTGTTGGGATTAATTTAGATTCCTTTCTAACAAGGTTGATAACTTAAAGGGAATTATTTTCTAATATAGAAAAGAACTGTTACCTCCTGGTCTTAAGATGTTTTTTGGAGTCATGCTTGCTAATGTTGTGATAGTTGTATTATGATATCTTCTTGGACAGGTTAGCTATCCACACAGAAGAGTCCTTATTTGAACCACATGTCCAGGGTCATGGAATGTATCCTGAACCCAAATTCCTGAAAGTTTAGAATATCTCTGATGTGCTTTGGGGGCAACAAAATGTTGTATTTATTTCAGTCACGCAAATATTCTTTGTACCTCTTGTTCCTCCACATATTAGCCTTTGTCATTATGGAGGCCTCTGAGCATCATGAACTCTTGCCATCTTGTGATCTCCCTTAGCCATTCTGATTCTAGTTATCTCATACTTAAAGGTGCTGTGTTTTGAGGTGAGTATTTCTGTGTAGGTTCTCTGCCTTTGCGATTTTTGCCAAGCTAACATCTGCCACGTTGTCTAAGAGAATATCAACTGTGTTGCTTCCTGAATTTAATAATTCATTTCATGTCATAGGTTCATTTACCTAAGAAAGAGTGCCCCTTGGGTGACCACGTTGCCCTGTGAGTTCATGTAGTGGCTGTCCTGCCTGAGCACATAGGTACTGGTGGAGAGCCTCCACTGAGAAATTCTAACTGACCAAAGTGATGTCTACCTGGGTTGAAAGGCATACGGTATACTTGAATGTCCTCTAAAGCTGTGATGTTCTAGGTTCTATTTCTGAGAATGCCCTGGAAGAAACAAAGTCTTAAATCCTAGGTGGGAGCCTGGCACCCTCCTTGTATGTTTGTGCTAGATGCCTTTGGCAGCACTGCACATACTATATCTGGGACAGCTGGGGAGACAGTTGGGGAATGCTAATCCTGGACAATGGTGCACTTTCTCTGGGTGGCCAGGTCCAGGCTGGAGACAGAGCTCAATTCTGAAACCATTGCAGTCTGCAGTATCATACTGTTGGATTAACTCACTTTTGGCTCAAACTGTGAGCCAGTGAGGTTTTCTGGGTAGTAAATGTTGCTGTTTGTCCTGCCTTCTAGTCATTAGACAAGATTTTTTTGGCACAGAATTGCTCAGAAGTCTTGGAGGATGACTACAATCGGTGTGCATGTTTGTGGGGTGGGCAGCACTGCTAGGTCTGGTTTTCACAATTTTCTTTTGGTCCTTAAAGCTTCCAGAACATGCAAATGCTTTATCCTGCATACTGACAAACAACCATTTCAGTAACGAGGACTTCACCAGGCAGTTATAACTGTGAGGACTTGTGCATCTAAATCATTCTGACCCTGTAAACTAGAGAGAATTAAACTGGTGGACTTAGAGTCTATTTGGCCCCAAGTGGTGAAGCCCATTTTAGTCTGTATCCTTCAGCTGGCAAATGAAGTCTCATAGCACATTGAGGAACTTGTCTTTGGTATTTTCCAGGCTTAGTCAAGATCCCTACAGGGTTCTCTCTGAGGGGGGTTGTTTACTGGCAATGCTCAGTGCTTCTCTGGCAATGTCCACATTACTCAGGACTAACTCCAAGTGGGTTGTCTCCTAGTTATTGGTGTACTACTTTGCCTAAATCTAATTTGCAATTTCACTGGACCTAGTGCCCATAGCCACTCTGGGTATAGTAGGAATGGTTGTTATACATGTGGGGAGTTGATTTCTACAGAAACTGTCATAAATGGTTGTTGCCATGGCATGTAAATGGAAATGATATCTGTCCTTGATACATCATGCCCTTTGAAAGGATACAGCTTTCCCTCCCTCTTCCTTTATTGACTGAGACCAAGGGTGACCCCTTAGAGGGATGTCTAAGGAAAAGCACAAGCTTGTTCTCTGAGAGATTTCCTTGCTACACATTTTAAGTGTGCAATAGGATAGTACATTCCATTAATGAGCTGTTCTTATTCATGCGTCCTGATCTATATTTAAGGAGAGAAAATGGCCACTTGAGAGTTTGTAGCTACCTGATCAAGGACCTGTCAATGGATAACCCCACTGCTTCCTTAAGATCACCCATTCTCACCATCCATGGAATGTGTGCTCTCCAGGCCCCTGACTCACTGGCATGACAGCAGCTGTCTCAAAGGCAGCCTGAGCAAGCCCCATCTGCTGGGGTGGACAGACCTAGACTTTGCTCAGACAGTAGGGGAGGTGTGCCCTGTTCTCTCCTGTGATCCTAATGTTTCTGACTCAATTTCATCTTTAGATTAAATACTTCACTTTGACCAAGCTTCCTTAGAGGCATACTTGGTCCCTGTATTTATGCTGTCACAAAAATACTGATCTTCTCTCATGGGGTGCTTTCAGTGATTCCCATGATAATCTGCTCCACACTGGAGTGTGAGGAATGAGAACACAGTTGGGCCTTAGGTTTCCATTCTTTTTGAATGTTAATGTCAGGGTATTTCTAACATACTCTTCATATGTTATTTACTGTTCAAGGGGGAAAATCTAAAGTTGTTATTACCACTTTTTTGTAAGCTTATAGCTTTTCTTTTAAACATTTGAAAACATACTTTTCACTTGAGTATTTGCTGTTTATCTATTTTTATGGAAGAGTTAGCTTAATTCTGTCCTCAATATTTTCAGTTCTTCAGTCCTTATATGTAGTACAGCTTGATCAGAAACTCCTTTTTCCCACTGGATCCTCCAAGGAGTAAATCAGGAGGAACTGTGGGATGTTTGTAAGTGATCACTTCTTACCCATATCTCTTGTGGTGTCTAATCAGAAAGACTGGGTGCTGTGCTGTCTGACCAAGGCAAAAGTTCCTAAGGCTCTTCCCTGTTGCCCACAGAAATCTGTGTTTTGTGACCCCATCCTGCCGACCTGTGAGAGCAGGAGTGTGGGGTGCCCTTCGGCTTGTATGCCCAATACTCCTAGTCTGCATGTGTTGAAATGGGAGTTCAATCCCAGAAGGAAGTATTTGAGAGTGTGCAGTGAGGTTTTTACCTTCTTGATGCCCTGAAGGCATGTCACCCTCAACTTGTCTCTGGAAATGTCTGTAGTTTGACCAGTTGGTAAGTGTTGAGTCTGATCCCACACAAGACTTTGCTCCAAGGCACTGAGCTCTCAGATGTCAGGTTCTTCAATCAGCTCTGAATGGGATCATCTCATCAGTCTTCATGGGTCATGGTCCTGGTATCTTTATACAGTTGTAACTTCAGGGGTTCTCTTGTTTTTTCTGTGTGGTCTCTCTCCCATCAGTTGCAGTTTCTTAGCATGAGAATGCATTTTGCTAGATGTATTCCACCCAGAAATGTATCAGATGCTGGTCCTGAATGAAGGTTCTACACCTGGGTGATTATCCTTGGGAATCTTGAACAGATGGATGCTCTTTTACACTTTGTGTTACATGTGGTTCCTTGCACTGAAAACGAGAATGGCAAGACAGAGCCCAGGAAGCTTAAGCCAATTGTCCCTGATTCCTTTGGCACCAACAGAAATGTAAAGTCTACAGTTAGGGTGAGGATGGTACACATATCTTGGCAGAAATATCTATTCCTCTGTCCAGCGAGGGCCATTGTCTGGAGACATGAGCAAGGATTGAATCTGGTACAGTCAGCACTTTGACCCTGTGGGGATTCACTGAGTCAGAGGCAAAAATGTGACTCACGTATTCTCTGGGTTGCAGGAGCAATTGAGGGAGTAGCTGTTGCTCATGCCTTTCAGGTATTAATCCCTTTCTGGTTCTTGCTCGGTGATACTTTCCTGGGGAGCTTGTTTCAGATGTCTCAGAATTGAAGATGCTCTCTCATAGTTCTCATTGCTACTGTCTTTGGACCTTGATGCTCCTGAGAGCACTTGATTTTAGAGCATTATGTTAACTATTTCCAAATATATATATGACACTTAGGTGTACATCAAAGAGATCATGCAGCTGCTGACCTTGGGCCTAGTGTCCAGGAGGTAGGGCAAATTGTCACCCAGGGGTGAGATGAGATCAGTTCTTCCTTGACTGTTTCCATCTCAGGTAGACACCCAGCTGGGGATTACCTTGGTATTGTCATGGGGGACATTGCCTTTTTAGTGGGAAATTTCTTACCTGCAGGTTCTTTCCTTTAGCTTTGTGCTTCTATCCGTGTGTGAAACTGGTACCTATAGCGCAGTCACCACACCATGCCTGAAAACCTGAGTCATAATAACCACATGTATTGAGGTGGAGAGTAGGGCGAGCAGCAAGACCTAGGTAGGGTTGAATGTACTCTCTGGTGTCTCAGTGCAGGATATGGAATAAGTTTTAATAAACAGGTTTTCATAATTTTGAAAGGTCCTTGCTACTAGCAATGAGGTGGGCACAGTGTGTTTAGACTTGGGGTGTCCTCCCCTTTGCCTCGAGTATGCTGAGCTTTACATCAGTGACAAGTTGGACACAGGGTCACCGGGAGGTATCCAGGCTTTTATGCTGCTGAGTAGAAGCTCAAACCTCTGTATTCCACAAGGTTTCTAGGGCTTTTGTCTTCCTTCCTTTCCGTGTCTTAAACCAAGCTTGGACCCAATCCATGGCTTTCTGGAGATGCTGAACCTGCTCTACACCTTTAGTCTGGAATTGGTGGATCCAAGGATGCTTTTGTATACTTTGAGTGGGTCTGCAGCTTTGGGTAGGGGTTTTCTGCTGAGAACAGGTGTGTGTGGATCTCAGGTTCCTCTCTCTCTTCTGATTAACATACCTGATGCCTTTCACTTTCCCAGCCCTACTCCTGTGCTCCAGGTATGCTGCATCAGGGATTAATGTACCCTGGGGGATAGCCCTGCACTGGGACACCTCTTTGAAGACAGATGCATATCATATGTCCTTCTAGCTCATTGCTCATGGCTCATTTCCTTTTGCTGGACACTACCTGGGATGTTGGGGGAGCCCAGTGAATGTCTCCAGACCGGCTCTGCCTGCTGTGGCACATTGTTTGCGGTATGATTGTAGTTATCTTGATTCCTCCTTT
>JAQIFY010001077.1:0-14499 GCA_028533085.1 Varecia variegata | reverse complement strand
GTGAGCCACCGCGCCCGGCCTTAGTCCTGCAAATTCTATGAGGAATTGCATGGAAAAAAAAAAAAAGTGCTTAAAGGGCTGGGTGTGATGGCTCATGCCTGTAATCCTAACACTCTGGGAGGCTGAGGCAGGAGGATCACTTGAGGTCAGGAGTTTGAGACCAGCCTGAGCAAGAGCGAGATCCTGTCTCTACTAAAAATAGAAAAAATTAGCTAGATGACTAAAAATAGAAAAAAAAAAAAATAGCTGGGTGTAGCATGCCTGTAGTCCCAGCTACTTAGGAGACGGAGGCAGGATTGCTTGAGCCCAGGAGTTTGAGGTTGCTGTGAGCTAGGCTGACGCCATGGCACTCTAGCCCAGGCAACAAAGTGAGACTCTGACTCAAAAAAAAAAACCAAAAAAAAACCCAAAAAAACGTGCTCAAGGTGACAGAGATAATATCTACTTTTTCGATAAAGAGGAAATATAGCCAAAAGATATGTAGTCAAATACAAATTCTACTGCCATTTTTCCCTGTGAATTTAATCACTGGAAGATATACTTGAATGTGAAGTATATGTGAAGATATAGTTGAATGTGACTATTGCTGGGTGAATCAAAATACACAATCACTGTTACTCAGTCTAGAGTGCAGACCTTGCTTTAAAACAAGTACACCAGCTGATTCTAGTGTTAGTGCTCTATGGAGCACACTTTGAGAAACCCAGGGATGGAGTTAGTCAAAGAGGACTTGTGTTTGTATTAACATCTGGAAGAAACAGGGTTAAAAAGTTAAACTAGTATTTTCTTTTTTTTTTTTTTTTTGAGACAGAGTCTCACTCTGTTGCCCGGACTAGAGTGCCGTGGTGTCAGCCTAGCTCACAGCAACCTCAAACTCCTGGGCTCAAGCGATCCTCCTGCCTCAGCCTCCCAAGTAGCTGGGACTACAGGCATGTGCCACTATGCCCGGCTAATTTTTTCTATATATATTTTTAGCTGTCCACATAATGTCTTTCTATTTTTAGTAGAGATGGGGTCTCACTCTTGCTCAGGCTGGTCTCGAACTCCTGAGCTCAAACAATCCGCCCGCCTCGGCCTCCCAGAGTGCTAGGATTACAGGTGTGAGCCACCGTGCCCGGCCTAAACTAGTATTTTCATTAGTTCCATCTCACATCATGGAATGTTTAACACATTTATTGCTATGCCTTTACAACTTAGCAACAGGATGCTGAACATTAACTGCATTATCTCATTCTTGCTGTTTTAGAGGAACTAGGTTTCTAGTCAAGCATGAGGAAGCCAGGTATTTAATAGCTCTTAGTTATATAGTTGGCTTGCCTTTAACAGGTATTAAAAACAACCTGGCAGGACAGTTAAGAGATAACCATTATCTATAGTAAAACATAAAGTGTCCTTAAAGTGGGCTCAATAAAAAAAAACTTCTGTAAAAAAACCTTGAAGAGTTTTCATAAGTAGAGTCTGTAATCAGGGCATTGGCCAGCTGAGTGGAATGATGTGATCAAAGACAATGAGGCAAAAAAAAATCCAACACATTGTCTTGCTCACCTTCAGATTCTATGGTAGGACACAGAATATTGGGCCTAGTACACTTTCCAGTTTGAACCCATTCTTGTTGACTTTCTGTTTAGAAATTTTTTCTATATACTGTATTATGAAATTATTTGCTTTTTAGAAAATTTTATGTTCTTCACTTGATGTAAGAATACAACTTTAATTATTTTAATAACTCTGATCTTTGGCTTAAAACAGAATTGCCTTAGATTTCAAGAGAGGAAATGATGTTGCCTTCCACTTCAACCCACGCTTCAATGAGAACAACAGAAGAGTCATTGTTTGCAATACAAAGCTGGATAATACCTGGGGAAAGGAAGAAAGACAGATGATTTTCCCATTTGAAAGTGGTAAACCATTCAAAGTAAGTTATTGCTACTATTATATATTGACAATGTGTATTTCTTGTGGGCAATCACTGTAAAACCACGATGCACTTGAAATGAATTTTTATCACCTGTCCTGGGGCACCCAACCAGTGTATCTCCTCCCCACCCCAGGAAACCAGGCACAGCAGGCTGAGAACATGGCCAGGAGTGGCACACTCCCCAATTCCTTTCAGGCACCTCACCATCATCACTGTTGCTGCCCCTCTGAGTTTAAGCTTTCCTAGAAATGAAAAAAATATCTTTAATAAAATAGGCAGAAAGTCTTTTTAAATGGCATGATCTTTTTTATAAAAATATGGAATTTGCATGTCATCCTTGCACAGGGGCCATGCTAATCTTCTCTGTATTGTTCCAATTTTAGTACATGTGCTGACGAAGTGAGCACTAGGCAGAAAGTCTTCATGATAAAATTGTACTGAGACTTTGTTCCTTAAAACAACATAGTTGGCATGGTGATCAAAACTAAATTTTTTAAATTATAAAATTGTTTGTTTTATGAAAATAAAGAGTTATAGATTTTTTAATTAACGTAAAAGCCTCTCATCCTTTACCCCTTTCCCTATCTTCACAAAAGTTACAATTTGATGAGTATCTTCCTAGTATTTTCTGACATACAACACACTTTTATTTTTAAGCACTGCTTCAACAAATAATATTAGGTCCACAGCATTCAGTTGGGATTGAATATAGAGTAGTCAATGAAACAACTGACTGTAAGCTTCTCAAGGGCAGGGACAAATAAGGACCATATTCTACAATTGGTAGACATCTTTCCATATCAGAATATTGTTACTTAATAGTATTTCATTTTTAGATATGTGATAATTTAATAAGTACTCTACTGATAAAAATTTGGATATAGAAATACTCCAAACAAATGACCTGGATTTATTTATTTTACTAAAATATTGTAAAAACCATCCTTATAAATCTTTGCTTCCTAGAGGCAAATCTAGGAAGCTTCGCCTCAAAGAATATACATGTTTAGGCCGGGCACGGTGGCTCATGCCTGTAATCCTAGCACTCTGGGAGGCCGAGGCGGGTGGATCGCTCGAGGTCAGGAGTTCGAGACCAGCCTGAGCAAGAGCGAGACCCCGTCTCTACTAAAAATAGAAAGAAATTATCTGGCCAACTAAAAATATATATAGAAAAAATCAGCCAGGCATGGTGGCGCATGCCTGTAGTCCCAGCTACTCAGGAGGCTGAGGCAGTAGGATTGCTTGAGCCCAGGAGTCTGAGGTTGCTGTGAGCTAGGCTGACACCATGGCACTGTAGCCTGGGCAACAGAGTGAGACTCTGTCTCAAAAAAAAAAAAAAATATATATACATGTTTAAAATTTAGATAAAATATCACCAAATTGCTGCTTCCAGTAGTCATCCACCAACTATTGGAAGAGTCCTGATTTTTTAGAAAATTTTATTTGAGACAGGGTCTCACTCTGTCATCCAGGCTGGAATGCAGTGATACAGTGGCATGATCATAGCTCACTGCAGCATCAAACTCCTGGGCTCAAGTAATCCTCCCACCTCAGCCTCCTGAATAGTTGGAATGACAGGCGCAAGCCATCATGCCATGCTAATATTTTTTTTAAGAGATAGGTTCTTGCTATGTTGCCCAGGCTGGTCTCCAACTCTTGGGCTCTAGTGATCCTCCTGCCTTGGCCTCCCAAAATGCTGGGATTACAGGCATGGACCACCATGCCTGGCCTCAAACTTAATTATTATCAGTTTTTGTAACATTTGCCACTCTAAGGGAATCCTGCTTTAGTGTTTATTTTAATTTTTACCTTAAGGTTTTTTCAGCCATACAAATTATTATTTAGGCAAATTATTAACCTTTTCCTTTATGGCTTCATTTATATGTATTCTAATAATTTTGTTACTTCATCTTTGTTTATTTAAATATTTGAATAATCTAGAGTTTATTTTTGTTGTAAAGTTACTTTCTCTGGATATTACTCAGTTCCAGAAATGCTGATAAAGATGGAATGTTGGACATCCTGAACTCAGGCCAGACTGGTTTGAAATTAATGGGCATTTCTTTTATCTTATTTAAATTGACAAATAAACATTGTATCTATCACATACATGTTTTAAAATATGTATGCGTAGTGGAATAGCTAAATTGAGTTAACATATGCATTACCTCACATAACAGTTTGTGTATGTGCCATTTCAGATACAAGTACTGGTTGAACCTGACCACTTCAAGGTTGCAGTCAATGATGCTCACTTGTTGCAGTACAATCATCGGATGAAACATCTCCATGAGATCAAAAAACTGGGCATCTCTGGTGACATAAACCTCACCAGTGCTTCACACGCTATGATATAATCTGAAATGGGCAGCAACCTTTTTTAAAAAATAAAACTGAATCTAAACCATATACATGTAAAAGCTTCATGTTCACTATGAGAGAAAAATTTTACATTTGTTCATCAATATCCTTGTAAGTCATCCATTTAATAAATATTCTTAAGCTAAGAGTTACCTGTCTTTTTGTTATTTAATTAGAGCAGTTCATTCTAGATAATGCACAATGGAAAAAGAAATATGTAGCAATATTAATATTGTATTAGGACCTCCCAAAGTTTTCAATACTTGCTAAGTTTTTTTGAAAGGAGAAAGTAAATACTACCTCCAAATTATCCTCTCTTCCAGAGTTTCATAGAAACCAGGAGATGCCACAGTGAGATTATTCTTTCATTTTCTTAAGGAAATATTAATATAACACATTCAGGAAATGAGAAAAGCAGAAAGTTTATGTACCCATAGATGACCTATGACCATTGACAATTACTGTTAGGATTTCAAAAGAAATATACCAGAATGCTATTTTATCTCTGTAAACTATACTGCTTTCAAATCAGTATTTGATACCAGTAGGAGACTATTTCCCTATAGGTTCTTTTGGTTTTTAAGAAACCTCCAGATATGTAAAGGAAAAAGAAGTAGTATTTTAATTAGATATGTAGTCAGCTTTCAAAATTTAATTGTTCCCATCACCATCATTCTAAATTCCTTTCCTTAATACCAGCAAGCCCAAAGATTAATACAATTCTAAAATGAGGATGTGGTCACAGCATTTCATCTTATAGAAGGCCATACTGTTATTTTATCTATTATTGTTTCTACAAACCCATCTTCTCAAATCCTTTAAATTGGTAATTGTCACAGGTTAGGTTTCCCAGGAAGCAAAGAGATTAGGATGCAAGAGACTTGTGAGGGAGTGTCCTTGCAATCAATCAATACCTGTAGGGACAAGGAAGAACACAACTGAGCAATGTCTTAGCCTACCTTAGGGGGAGTGCTGAAACTGGGATGACACTTCAGAGTTGTGAGGGAGCCAGCCCTTTATATCCCCACTTCAATCAATCACTGAATACAGGATACCTGGGAAATGGTGTGACCTTGGGTAAAGTGGCTCTCTTCAGCTGAGGCAGCACAATACTCATGGGATGACAGCTGAGGGTTGTCTGCCAGTAGTACTTCCAGCAGCTGAAGAATTTTTTTGGCCCGGAAGAGGGATTTGGGCAGCACATCACATTTCAAAAACTATGTAACATTCTGGTCTTGACTGTTATCTACTTATATGATTAAATGGAAGAGCATAGCTTTGGAGAAGAGAGAACTTGGTTTACACAAAATTGCTTAAATCCTCTGAGCCTTGGTCCCTTTGTCTGTAAAACTTGTACATCTCTTGCAGGGTTATTGTACCATTAAGTAACATATTGTTTGTAAAGGGCTGTCCTCAATAAATGTAGGTCCTCAATAAATGGAAATTCCCATTTTTTCTATTTTGGAGAGACTCTTGTTCTACCAAGCAGTTTTGTTTCAATTTGTCTCTTTAGATTTTCCTAATACCTCATAATTCTAGGGTCCAACAGCTCATGAACATTATCTAGTTGTAGGGGACATTGATGGTTTTTATTCAGGTATGATCCTAGATTCAGTAGGGAATCTTGATTAATTTAAGCCAATCCCCTTTTGGTTCATTGACCTGCAGATGGGTATATGGTATTAATTGGCTTAGCCAGTCCAAAGGGAAAGACGGAGCTCTGATTGCCACTAGCAGCCATCCTATGACCTCAAAAGGACCCAGCCTTAGAGGAGAAGCCAACACTAACGATAACAGAATGAACTATGGATTGAATGTTGGACCTTGATGGCATCATTGAGCTGTTGATTGTAAAGAGCCTGGAATCACCCTGGTAACTCATGAAATAATAAATTTCCTTATTGTTAAGCTAGTTTGAGTATATTAGTTATTTGAATAATTCAAACAAGCCATACAGAAAAAAAAATATACATAAGTTAGGGTTTTCTAAGGGCCCAGGGCCCATGAATACCTTAATAGCTGAAAGTTTTGTAAATGATTCAGTGGTACATTTTATTAAACCTACCCACAAAAATCATGTTTACTAACATTGTCTTATTTTTAATTTATTTTTGAGGGGCAAACAATTGTTTTATTGTTGTGTTGCATATTGCTTTGTATAGACTGTAAGTCTTGGTTTACTTTATACCAATCTTATAGGTTTCATGGCCCTAGGCCCTTAGAAACCCTTTTATGTATATTTCTTTTTTTTCCTACATGGCTTATTTGAATTACTCATTAATGGGCTACTAAAGCTACATTTATCTTTTGGTAAAACTAGGCATTCTGAGAACATTCTTCTATGCCAGTACCTCACATACCCTTCTAACAGCTCACATGAATTTCATAATAAATACCATCTTTTCCACAAGCCTAGCATATCTTCCTCTGATAAGAAAAGAAGATGTGTTTTCTTTCCTTATTTGAAAGCTCCTAATCTTAAAGGGATATCCATAAAGTTCCCGCTTGTTTAGTGAAGGCCTTCAACCCTCAAATTCATTTTCAGACAAATAACTGAACCCAGATCTGGTTAAAAGCTTTAGCTACTCTGAGTCTTCCTGGTGCTCTGTTATACTGATGGTTATGTCTTCTGCAATCCTATAGTTAAGATTTTTATAAAAGAGAAAATATTTTGAACATACTGTGTGATACTATTATTTTTTTAAATTACTTTTATTATTATTTTTTTGAGACAAAATCTCGCTCTGTTGCCCAGGCTAGAGTGCCATGGCATCAGCCTAGCTCACAGCAACCTCAAACTTCTGGGCTCAAGCAATCCTCCTGCCTCAGCCTCCCAAGTAGCCGGGACTACAGGCGCTGGCTATCATGCCCAGCTAATTTTTTGTTTCTATTTTTAGTTGGCTGGCTAATGTTTTCTATTTTTAGTAGAGACAGGGTCTCACTCTTGCTCAGGCTACTCTCCAACTCCTGCCCTCAAGCGATCCTCCCTCCACAGCCTCCCAGAGTGATAAGATTACAGGCATGAGCTACCTCGCCCTGGCCTGATAGGATTCTTTTCAAGAGAAAAAGGCATTTCTTTCAATGGCTGTTGACCATATCAAGAGGAAAATAAAAAGGAAAGGATTTAATGGGCACCTCTAATAATGTAACCATTTGACACTATAGTATATAAACTGATTTCAGAATCCAGAAAGCTCATCTAAAGAAACTCAGTATACCCTCTAAAATGCAGTATCCAAAGCTGTTCAATACCAACAAATTTAGGAGTTCAAACTAAGAATAAAGTGAAAAGGATACAAATAATTCTGTCAAAGTTTACTATATTTCAATTACACTAAAGAACGTTTATAAGCTCTAAGTAAGTGTACTTAGCTTAAGGCTTATACATTTTAAACAAGAGAGCAAGGCATGGTACATTTTTTATTCTGCATGGTTAATGTACAAAATATCCCCACTTCCCTTGAGAAAGAATATCATAATCTAAAACACACTTTGAACACTGAATATTAAAAACATTATATGATACAATATAAGTGAATTGAAGTGAACACAAACACATATTCTCCAAATTTTCAATAGTCTAAGAATATACCACAGCATTGATAATATGAAGAAAGATGTTTGGATTTATTTTTAAATTCAAAATTCCTCTGGTTGTTCTCCACAGGGAAGGCTTAGAGGTGAAAAGGTAATCAGGTTACTACCAAAGGAAATGTGTCTGGAATGTTCTTGATATCTCCCCTCCAGTTGAGTGAATGGATTACTGCAGTTTAGGCCTGGCTAGAGAACAAATTCATAGAAGTCACCATCAAGAGTATCACCAATTAAATCTTCAACATTGCTAGTTAATAGTGGATTAATTAATAACATAAATAACATTTTCCCTATATAAAATAAAATTATTAACAATGATCATGCTACTTTCCAGCAGATCTAATTTCAAATATACAATTTTAATTGAAAAGGTATATTAAGAATACATGGCTAAAAGTATGATTAATCTGTAAGTGGACTTAAGCAGCATATGCAGGATAAATAAAATCAAGGCCACTTATACAGATTCCACAAATCCCATACCATATAATAGCACTTAGTAGGCCTTTTACTAGAGCATGATCCCACTGGGATCCTTTTCTTTTCACCGCCTCAAGCCTTACTTCAGGTTCAAACGATGCTATTGGGCAAGCAATAATTTGGGCCTAGGCCAGGCGTGGTGGCTCACGCCTGTAATCCTAGCACTCTGGGAGGCCGAGGCGGGAGGATCGCTTGAGGTCAGGAGTTCGCGACCAGCCCGAGCAAGAGCAAGACCTCATCTCTACTAAAAAATAGAAAGAAATTATCTGGACAACTAAAAAAATATATATAGAAAAAATTAGCCAGGCATGGTGGCACATGCCTGTAGTCCCAGCTACTTGGGAGGCTGAGGCAGAAGGATTGCTTAAGCCCAGGAGTTTGAGGTTGCTGTGAGCTAGGCTGCTGCCTCGGCACTCTAGCCCCGGGCAACAAAGCAAGAGTCTGTCTCAAAAAAAAATTTAAAAAATTTAAAAAATTAAAAACAAAATAATTTGGGCCTAAAATATACAGATGGACCTATAAAAAATATCAAAAATATCTGAATTCTAATATTTATGGAAGTGGAAAAAAAAAATCACAAGAAGACTAAAACTACAAGGTATTAAGATTTACCAACAAGATTAACTGTGACACACTTTTATTCATGTTACTAATATATCAAAGCCAAAATATTATGATTGATTTCCAGATTTATCTATAATATCATATATTCTCAGAACCAATCATTCAGAGCACAGATCCGAGAACAGGATTAAATCAGGTTTACATAAATTGGCTTTAGGCTGAAAGTCCTGATACTCTAGATCTTAGTTTACGATTAAAGAAGGCTAAGACCAAGAAAGAATGGTATGTAGGTCACAGCAACACACTTCATTCTGCTCCTGGGACACAGAGCAGCCCAGAGCCTGACCATGAAGAAGGCAGCTTTGAAAGACAATGGACCCAAGATATACCAGGGTCCTTAAGGAATTAGTGGTTTAAGGAAGCCAAGTATTTGCCAGGCTTAATGAAGTTAACAAAACTTGTTGCTGTTTGATCCTATACTTGCTTTAATGAATTTCTTATATTCTGAGATCAAAGATTAACAAACCAAAGCCATTTCCTGACCCATTTTAGTAGTTACTCCTAGAAAAATTCAAGGTAAGGCTATAAACCAGGGGTGTTGACCCTGACTACACATTAGAATCACCCAATGAAGGAAAAAATGAAAAACCCTTCTCCAGATCATTGAAATAAAAATGTTTGGAGTAGAGCTGAAACAAATGCTATAAACGCTCAGTAGGTAGGAAATAAACTATTTCATTTATGCCATAGTGCCAGCATCAACGATATGAATCAGACAGCTCTACTTAATGAGGAATTTACAATTAATAAGGGAATTAGATTCCTGAAATTATATTTTAGGAATATAATATATTCATGTTATGCTCTTAATAAGAGATTAAATGTATGCATCTCTCCCACTGAGATTAACATGGGAGAGATGAGAGCTTCCACAAGGCGGCTTCACAGAAAGGCTAATGTTTGAACTAGATTTAGAGGCAAGAGGTTACCAAAAATAGAGTTTGGGAAGCTTCCAAATAAAATAGCAGAACAGGTACAATGAACATTATTTGGGTGATGGGTACACTTATAACCCTGACTCAAGCATTATAAAAGTGATCCTGGCCGGGCGCGGTGGCTCATGCCTGTAATCCTAGCACTTGGGAGGCCGAGGCGAGCGGATCCTTTGAGCTCAGGAGTTCGAGACCAGCCTGAGCAAGAGCGAGACCCCATCTCTACTAAAAAAAAAAAAATAGAAATTATCTGGCCAACTAAAAATATATAGAAAAAAAAAAAAATTAGCCAGGCATGGTGGCGCATGCCTGTAGTCCCAGCTACTGGGGAGGCTGAGGCAGTAGGATTGCTTGAGCCCAGGAGTTTGAGGTTGCTGTGAGCTAGGAGGACGCCACGGCACTCACTCTAGCCCGGGCAACAGAGTGAGACTCTGTCTCAAAAAAAAAAATAAATAAATAAAAATAAAAGTGATCCTTATAACCAAAAACATTTGTACCCACATAATACTTTGAAATTAAAAAAAATAATAATTCCCCCTCCCCATAGCAGAACATAAATAATCTAAAAGAATTTAGAATGAAAAATAACCAATGATGACTAAAGTTGGAATAGACATTTTCTCTCCAACTTTATGCTTCAGAAGGGCAGAAATCTTGCCTTATATTTTTCTGGCATCACTTAGAAATACCTATAGCATAATCCTAGCCACATATTAGATGTTCAGGCGTCCAACTAATTTGTCATAAAAAATTTGATACATAAACAATATAGGGAAATAGGTCTTCAGGGTTTAATACTAAAAACATACTATATTTTAAAGTATATAAACATGGAAATTGTTTCTCCATTTTTTGAAAAATGATGAATAGATTTCAGAGTAAGCAAAACAGTAACAAGATATAAATTTTAAATCTTACGCAAATAGAAAAGTAATATTCATTTTATAAAACAAATCTAGAATATAAAGGAACTTGTCAAATTAAGTTGAAAAACTTACTGAATCAGCAAGAAGGTGGCATTCAGTAGTGAGACTTTCATTATCAAATAGAACTGAAAAACAAGAAAAATAATGTTTAACTTTAAAGAATATTCTTACATTCAAAGGTTGTTAAAAATGGACAAAGCCTTGAAAAATATGAAAAGCTCCACATATCAAATGCTAAGACAAAAATATAGATCATTTTATGCTATAACATTTTTAAAAATGTAGTTAAGTTTCTTGGTAAGAGTCTTATCCTTAATTTCAGTATACAAAGAGTCTTCCGTAAACTAATCTCATGCTTATACCATTAAAGGTAGCCAAAAGATGTTGAAGAAGAACAGCTGGAGGACATTAAATATCTGGCCAAGGTTATAATGTTTTGCTTTACCTTAGGCCCCAGCTAGACCAGCACTAAAGAATAGCAGATGAAAATAGCAGATGAAACTGGTACACATTACAACAAAAATATAAGAGCCATTTCCTATCACAGAACAATCACAATAAAGTAGGTAGGAGTAGGCATTAGGGAAGAAAAATAAGATATTTTGAAGAAAGATTTGGCATTGTGTTGCAGAAAAGGAGAACTAAAAAAAATATGAGGGAAATGTTTCTAATTCATTGTCTTCATTAACAATGATGGATCCCATAGTTAGGTCTAATGTAAAATGCTCCTTATACCCAATGTGGATTAGTATTTGCTGTTGATTTTTATTTAGGTCTCCCTCAAGTTTTAGGGTGAAGAATGGGGTACTACAACACAAAGATATTTTATAAGATATTTACTGTGAGTGTCCAATTTTTCAACTTCCATCTTTAGAAACTGGTACTCAGATGTATTTATGATAATCTATACCATACTTAATCCAAGTTCATTCTTTTAATAAAGACTCATTTAAATATATTTAAAATATCTCACCTGACTGAGAAATGTTAGTTTCTTCTTCTTGTGAGACATTATTTTGTGATGGTATATTTTTTTCAGGGCTACTCATCAAAACATCATGTGATGTAATTGAAGAATTTAGTTCCATTCCCTCCACAACATCTGAAATTTCTTCTTTTTTGTTAGTATTAATATCATCTGCTACTCCACCAGCAAGAAGAGGCAAACTCATTCTTTCACTGGATAAATAAGCCATCTCAAAGTTTATCTTATTTTCATTCTGGCAGTAAAAATAGCATTATATTTAATTAGCAATTTAATTATTTGGAATAAATAAAAAAGGTGTTATTAATATAAGAAAAACAGAAAAATGACATTCTGAACACAGGCTAAAGAACATTATAAATCCTACTGCCTTGCTTCTTGAACAATTAGTTCAGATTATATAGAAATAGTATGATTGAAGGCAAGTTTCTCAGCAAGTGTCTATACTCCAGCTCAGGGAATGACAAACATTTTCTGTGAAGGACTAGGTAGTAAATATTTATGTTTATGAGCTATAGGGTCTCTGTCATAACTACTCAATTCTATTTTTGTGTGGTAAGCATAGCCAAATATGATACATATACAAACGAACATGGCTATGTTACACTAAAACTTGATTTACAAAAATAGGGGCCAAAGTTTGCTTATCTCTGCTCTATTTCACTAGTCCCATATTCATCCTGATGTGAGCTGAAGAATATGAAATGGCACTATGATTTCAAACAACCTAAAGGCCATTGAAACAAGAACTATCATTCTATACGATTGATTTAGATTTCCAGTGGAAATTCTGGAGGTTATTTATGGAGTAACTATATATAATGATACAAACACATGATATACTGGGCTATCTACCACACTAGAATAGGACTTACATGGTTCACTTCAGTTAAATCTTGTAATCCAGGACACTGAGCATCTTCTACTATGTTGTTCCTGAAAAAGAAAAAAAAAGCATTATACTCAGATCATTAAACATATTGTTATCTTTTGACTTATGCTTTGAGCCTGTCTTTGAATGCAAGGAATCAGTGTAGGAATGGGTCAAAGGTGGAGCCTGGACCAAGATCAGGCCTGATCCGGGTAGATTGGTTTTGTTTCTTTTTTTTTTTTTTAATCCTTTTTTTCTTTGTCTCTAGATATGATGCCTTAAGAAAGATAGACTGGTTTTGGACTATAGCTACCACAAGATAGCCTTTACAAACTAAATGCATTCTTCCCCAGAAAGCTCACAAGTCTGTTATCATGCCGGTCAGTCAGGCTAATGTGGCCCCACAAGCAATACTTTAAATCTCAGACAAATCCAGAGACACATACCAAGAGAAAGGTCAAGATGAAGCCGACTACTGGAGATAGAAGCAACAACTCAATTATTGTATAGATGGAATTGACTACATTTACTTGTTGGTTATATCATAAAGTACACTAACTCTGATGTTCTTGTATTTTATTAGAAATATCTATCTCAATCTCTTCCAAGTTGCTTTTTTTTTTTTTTTAAATATACTCTATTTTTCTAGTTTCAGTTTTGCCTTTATTGCACAAAGTGGCTTATTTGTAAGATACTCTTTCAGGACAATTTTTGGGAATCTAGTAAACATTTTTAAAGAGTACTTTAAATATGACTCAACTCAACTATGCAATTATGACTCAAATGCAATTATGGATCTTCTTAGTACAAGATAACAAACTATAGGATATACAAAGTAAAGTAACTACCATTTAAGAAAGGAACAATAAATTGGTATTTTATAACCCCAAATTTCTAAAACATCCAAAATGCTTTAGTCCCCATAAAGCGTAAATATACTCTGCTTTATACTAAAAATTTTAAAACTCATTCCATAAAATATTTAAATGTTTAAGAACAAAAACCTTCATTTACCTCTACTATTTTATTTCATAAGGTCTTCCTTTCTTCTCTCCCTTATTTATTTATTTATTTATTTGTATAGCCTCATTTGCCGTAATGGCTAAATATTCAATACTGTCTCATCTCCAGATTAGCAACACACCCAACAGCCTTCTCTTAGGACCAGACTATAATGTTATTTCCTACTTACTTTAAAGTATCTTTCTGAGAGGCGCAGTGGCTCACCCCTGTAATCCTAGCACTCTGGGAGGCCGAGGCGGGTGGATTGCTCGAGGTCAGGAGTTCGAGACCAGCCTGAGCAAGAGCGAGACCCTGTCTCTACTAAAAATAGAAAGAAATTATATGGACAGCTAAAAATATATATAGAAAAAATTAGCCAGGCATGGTGGCACATGCCTGTAGTCCCAGCTACTCGGGAGGCTGAGGCAGTTGGATCGCTTGAGCCCAGAAGTTTGAGGTTGCCGTGAGCTAGGCTGACGCCACGGCACTCTAGCCTGGGCAACAGAGTGAGACTCTGTCTCAAAAAAAAAAAGAAAAATTAGCCAGGCCATGTGGCATGCGGCTGAGGTGAGAGGATTGCTTGAGTCCAGGAATTTGAGGTTGCAGTGAGCTATGATGATGTCACTGCACTCTAGCCAGGGTGACAGAGTGAGACTCTGTCTCAAAAATAAATAATTGGCCGGGCGAGGTGGCTCACGCCTGTAATCCTAGCACTCCGGGAGGCTGAGGCGGGCGGATTGTTTGAGCTCAGGAGTTTGAGACCAGCCTGAGCAAGAGTGAGACCCCGTCTCTACTAAAAATAGAAA
>JAQIFY010001076.1:0-14500 GCA_028533085.1 Varecia variegata | reverse complement strand
GCCAGATAATTTCTTTCTATTTTTAGTAGAGACGGGGTCTCGGCTCTTGCTCAGGCTGGTCTCGAACTCCTGAGCTCGAACAATCTGCCCGCCTCGGCCTCCCAAGTGCTAGGATTACAGGCGTGAGCCACTGCGCCCGGCCTAAAACAGAGTTTTAATCATACTTCTTATTTGGACTTAATGCTTTTAATTCCCTATGGGTCTTTTGAGATAAAAAGATTTGATCTCAGTATATGTCTAGATTTAATAATAAATAGCAAGGGGTCATTTGATATTTTGATGTTTTACTTAAATCATTTTCAGAAGCCATCATGTAAATTTTAACCCTTCTGTGATTTTATGTAGATAAATAAGAGAATAGAGAAGAAAGGGCAATTAAAAATAAATAATAAAGCTTTTAGTTATGAAATAAATACAGGGAACATTAAGAAAGATAAAGCAAGCAGCATAAATACAGCTTCAAATACCTGAGATACCTAGGCTCACACCACTTCCTCTATGTCCCTTTCCCGTTGTGCTTTCTTGAACCCATGGAGCCTGAAAGAACAGAGGCAAGAGAATTGTTACTTACCTTCTTAGCACTAACAGGTGTGAAACGATCCTCTCCTCATCTCTCACAACCTTAAGAGCACTCCAAGTTACTGGCATTTTTATCAGTACCAGGTCCTGACCATCTATTAACAGACATGCCTCAGTGAGGCAAATCAGTTAGTTTATCTCCTTTCTGCTCCCAGGCTGTCTCAAGAGAAATAAGGCTCAAGAATCTAAGCCCTACCCTTAGCATTTAATTGCACTACCTGACTGGATAAAACTCTGAAATTTTGGACCTGAGTGTTATTGGTTGCTTGAAATCAGACTGGTAACCACAGTCTGCTTGTAGGAAAGGCAAGCTGTTGCTGCTGCTGTTTGAGATATCCCTGCTTGTTGGAAAGGAGATAAAGGGGTGTCACCTAGTGGTAGTTCTGAAATTAGCTATTTTCTTTTTGTCTTTCACAAAAAGTTGTGAAGAGTTCAGAGTTGGTGGGAAATGGATAGACCCTCTGAATTGCAGACAGGAAGTTAATGAAAATGGAATTACTGACTCCTACTGGAGATCCAAGAAACATCCTACAATTTATACCTTTATTTTTATCTCAGCCTATAGTCATAAATATTATAGGTGATTTATGTGGTTATGTCACTAGAGGGCAGGTGTGAGTTACATTGTTCTGATAAATTACTTGAAAACCATCTTAGTATTTTCTTGGAGCTAAACAGCCCCTTGATACTACTATGATACTTAATTTTATTTGAAAATTCTACAAAAAGCTGAGATAATTTTATTCCAAAATAGCCTATCAAGACTCTTCCACCTGCTGTTTCTACCGAGCCATCTGTTATTTTATCAAAAAGTGATTCTGACAAGAGTTCTTCCCAAGTGCCACCGATGCTACAAGAGACAGAAAAATCCAAGTCAAATACCAAGCAAAATAGTGTGCCTCCTTCACAGAGTAAGTAGTCCTTATTTTTGGTTCCTTTGTGTATTCTTTTGTGCTATTCACATTATTCTTACATAAGTGTTAAGGTTCTGATCTTAGAAATCTAACGGATTAATAGAGCAGCTTTTTCTTCCTTTGCAAATGCTAGATTTTTTGGACTCTTGTGAACTTCAGTTGTGCGGGCCAACTTGCTAAAATAACTGAAGGTAGAGTAGGTTGCTGAGGACAGAGGAAGGTCTTGGTACCTGTCTGCTTGTCTCTCTGGTCCCTCTCCCTTTTTCTTTGCACATATTTTTGAGGCCACAACTTGTTCTATGCCTTTTTTCCTCTTTTTCTCCCTTCAGCTACCTTAAGTGTCTGTTTTACCCATTTTTCTCTTTTATTAGCCATATTAAATGGTGGTTTTTCTAGGTCAAAACTGGTTGAATATCAGCAATTCCATATGGTTAAACCTAATACATCGAGACTGAAAAGAAAGGGGGGAGGCAGGCATAGAGTAACTTAAAATACGTAACTAGGACTTGAAAACTTAAAATTTGAGGGTTTTAAAGCATTTTTTCATATTACTGAGACATAACAGTGTTTACTATCCTCCTAATTTTTTTCTCACCCCTTTTTTCTTTTAGCCAAGTCTGAAACTAGCTGGGAATCTCCCAAACAAATAAAAAAGAAGAAAAAAGCCAGACGAGAAACGTGATTTTTTTCTCCTGAATTGGACAGACATGTGTTTGCAAACACTGTCTTGAAGATATGCTGTTTATGCAATAATTTGTGAACATGTACAGAGTTTTATATAAATTTAAACCAATTTTTAAAACAAAACTGTGAACACAACCACCATAAAAATGGAATCAAAGGAAAGTTAATTTATGAAATTAAGAGGTCAGCAGAATATACTACAGTGCTGGAAGACACTTGGGAAAGTCTTTTTAATTGAACAAGAATGATCTTAATTTAAGAATACTATCCTGGTTTTACAACAGTGCCCTGTTTACAACAGATTGTGCCCTAACTCATCTGCAGTCAAGGAATAAAGGATTCTGATTAGAAAGAGGGTCGCCTACAAATTAGTAGGCAACCCCTTGGATCTTATGCACGGAACTTGTACCATTTGAATCTGTTTTATGCTTAAATCAAAGTGCTTTGATCAAATGCATAATCTGCCATATCTTTACATATTTGTTGGTAGCAATTTGTATTAAAGGAATCACAAGTGCAAATAAAAAGTCATTTATCATTTATTTAACTAAACTGTCATAGTTTAGTTTATAATTTTTAAAAAGTTCTTAATTAAAATATTGAAAATGCAGTTGACACTTGTATGGCTTATGAAGTTATTTTTGATAGTCTTACATTACTTGAATTGTTCAAAGTACAGTATATTTTAAATTAAGAAAAATATATGTATTTGTTTTGTACATTGAAGGGTCAGACTCACAAATAATGCTCTTGTTTATGATTTGAAACTTTCAGGCAAAATCCAACTTACATTTTTCCTTTCCCTAGCAATTACTTTTTTCCAGCATCAGCTCTCCTTAGTTACTAATACTTTTTGACTTTAAAAATGAAAATCATTCACAAACTTTTAGTATATGATGGAGAATGAAAAACTAGAGTCAGACAGCTTTAATTGACATTGTCAAGACCTCCAGTTATCAGGAATACATTTTTTTACTGCCTTAACCTGTAGTGTGTAGAATATGCATCAATTTCTTGAAGGGGATTCGTGTTTTTATAAGAATTTTCATGTAATTATTGCAATTGTGGTCAAATAAAAGGAACGTTTCTGCTTGAAACTATATTGATTTAAATGATGTGTGAGATGTTTCACCATTTTCAGGCACTGTGTAATTCTATTGTAATAAACTGGCAGGTATCTTTGTAACTATAAATAGTGCATGCTCAGCCATGTACACTGTAAATAATAGCCTTTACCAAACGTGTTTGACAAGGACCATAATTAACATCACTTAGTGAATTGTTATTTAAAAAAAGCCATGATTTATTTGATGTGATTGGCTTAATTGTTTTTATGTGGCACCAAGAATGAAACTGTTTAACAGCTGTAACCAATGGTACTGATCTATCCATCCAATGTTGTCTATATTATATTTGATTGTGGTTTGATGGTATCTCGTTATCAGACTAGGAAAGCTAAAGAAACAAAATGGTTTTAGTTTTGCTGAAGACTGGCCTTATTAATGGACAGCTTTCCTAACAAGCTATTATTAATTTTTATCAGGTGTTAACATCTGTTTCAGGAACATGGCAGTATGTTTACATGTCAGAAGTTTTGTTTAATCCTATGGTATTTCTAAATTGATTTGTTTAAATAAATTCAGCAAATGGATAGCATTGTTTTTATTTGCTTCGATATGGGGGTAAATAATAGCTAATGAGCCAGGAATGGATTTTTTCAAATGACTTTACTGTTAGTTTGACATAAATGTTTCATAAATAGATTGGAGGATTCCTAAGGTGTCAGCACTTTGTAAAGTTATCACAAAGGAGAAGTTGATGGGGAGTCTGTAATTTTAGAATGTGCCAAATGGTCTATGCTCAACAATTTAATTGAACTCTCTCAACTCTACCTCACCATTTCTTTATCTTAGAATTCTGTTGGCCGTGTCAAACATAATAAGACTTTATTTCTCCAGCTTGGTATCTTCCCATTCAACCACCTATGCCGGGTGTTAAAGACACCATCTTTTGAGGAGACACATATTGTGGAGATGGAGAGGCACATGGCTAAATTGCGGTGGATCCAGTATAGAGATACCTCTATCCCTTCTCTCTGGCTCAAAAATTAGGACGTGGGTTTTGTTTTAAGATACGGCAGCTACATGAATGATAAAATTAATTACATTCTCTTTCACATTCATGAAGTGCAAACTCTTGCACAATTATTGTTCATTGCTCTTTACCTGTTCCGTAAGATCTTTACGTGAAATCAAAGCAGTTTCTGGCATCTGAACAGAAACTGATTTCCATATCAACTCAGGAGGCACTAAAATCTAGGTAGTGATTCAGGGAGGAGGGGGAGAGAAGGAACCCATTGTTCTATGGTGGCATGGATTAGCTGTTCCCAGAACTGATAGTAGGGAAATAACTGACCCCTTCAGGCTTTGCCAGGCCTACAAGAGAACCTTGCTCATATTAGCAAGCAAAGTCTCCTCAAGAAACTACTCAAAAGTCTCCCTAATCCTGCCTGCCTCCACATACTTACTGAAAATCCTTCCCTATTCTGGAGCAGGGAGTAGTGGTTTAGGGTTTCTCCAGACTGGAATCCTACCTATCTACACCCGGAGTTGAGCAAAACAACAGTTGAGAGAGTCCAAAAAAAATACTGAAATAAAATGAGATTAATGTAACTTACCATGTTTACTTTGTGCATGCATTTTATTGGGGAGGGGAGGTTGGAATAATTCATCCAAATCTAATGGTCTTATTTCATAGGCTAACCCAGTTTATATTTGGGTTAAAAATACTAGAGGACAATATTTAACTACAGAGTTTAGTTTTTCTTAATTAAAAACAGTCCTCTATTAATGCGGTGTGAAATATCTTTCAAAATATAGAATTTAGGTTTAAGATGTCTACTAGATGTCTTAAAATTTTCCTGTAAACCTATTGCACAAACTGGAATTACCTTCCAAAAGGCTTAGGGAATGCAAATATGTTATTTGTAAGATGCATTGAGTATTATAAATAAAACAAACCATTTTTGATTTGTTTAAATTGCTCGTTACAGTTCTCTTGTGGGAAGGGACTTCGTCAAGTCACGTTGCATCCTAAGCTACTCTAAAGGCAATTACTTTTTGATTGCTTTTTCCCTAAAAACCATCGGTGCAGGTTTTACCACTGGGAAGGCAAATTAAATTAAATACCTCTGAAAATGTCTGTGACACAGTGTTCTCTGTAGGAAACATCATCCATCTTATGTCATCTTCACAGTAGATGTAACTGCCTGCCACCAGCTGCACTATATCACTTGCATCAACCTTTTATGTTAAGGAAATTAGACTGAAACTTGGCATTTCACATTAGTTTGCATGTATTAGTTTGGCTGTTTCCACAAACGATGATGACTTGTACAAGATAGAAGTTTGCTTCTCTTGCATATAAAAGTCTGGAAGACAGTCCAGGGCTAGTATGACACTGCAGGGCCAGGTATCTAGGTTCCTCCTATATTGCTCTACCTCACAACGTGGCTTTCATGGTTGAAGACAGCTGCTCCAGCTAGAAACATCCTATCAACTTTTGAGCCAGCTCTGGGAGAGGGCATCCTCCGTCCTCTAAAGAACACTTCCTAGCAGTTATGCATACCACATCAACTTATATTTCAAACTTAATCACTTGATCCCACCAGCTATTAAGGATGGGAAAGAATAGTCTTTATTCTGTCTGGATTGTCAGCCAAATGAACATTTTGGGGTACTATTACTGAGGAAGCAAAGAATTGGATATTGGGCACTGCTAGCAATCTTTGTCACAGAGTTGACATACACTGTGTATCACCTACCCCCAAGCATCATTTTTGAGGTCAGGTATTAGCTTTTCCAGCTGAGCAGAAATTTGGAAGGTTCTGGGATGCTACTTACTAGCAGCTAATAATGTCCCGACTTCTATATAATAGATTTTAGAAGAAATTTCTGCCTCTCAGTGATTGCTTTAAATTCTAGAGACAGGCTGAGACAAATGTAGTAGCCTGTCATCACACACTGCAAGTATAGATTATAACAACTTTTAATAGAATTACCCTGGTGTATATTTTAAAAATTAAAAAGGCATTACTACTGTTGTAGTCTTCCTAAGTAACAGGACAATAATTTCTAACCCTAGCATCGAGACATGTATGTGAGGCATGTGGAAAGATGTTTGCTAACTAATGGTTACAATACTAAGGTTTGTGAATAGGTAATTGAAGAAAAATCTAAGCAGATTCAAGGTCATCCCATAATGGTAGCATTGATATTTGTATGTATGTGCTTTCCTTTTTTATTTGTATCAAGGCATTCAAAATGAATATATGTAACATACAAAAGTTTTAAAGCATGATAAAATGAACACCTCTGAAACCACCATTCTGCTTAAGAACTAGAACATTACCTGCAAGGAGGTACTGGGAGCAAGTTTGACTCTGGTTGTTTGGTAACAGGATTAAGGCAGATAGGCATGGATGAAAATGGCTGTTCTCAAGTACCTGATTGGCACAGGTCCTTTTTGGTACTAGAAGTGGCTAAGGATCCCAGGTAACATTTCGCCTGGTTTTGGAAAGGTTTCGTGGCAATCTTGTTGCTGCCCCTTCCTCAAGACATTCCAGTGATATCTGTTGGGAAATTGTTTTGATAAATAGACATAAGCACAATGACAATGAATGTGAATGATGCCCCGAGAGTTGTGTAGTGCACAAATCGACATGGCAGCCTTTCCATGAGGAAGGGGGTTAGATAGCAAGATAGATGTCTTTTCTAGACAGCTTTCCCCAGAATTCAGAGGTTCAGCAGTGCCCCTTAGGCACTTAGGGTGAGAGTTCCTGTGAAGTTTGTCGTGGGACTGGAAACTTTCTGACAAATACCAAAGGTTTGTGGCAAAACAGCAAGAGCTATTAGTAACTTAAGGTAGTGGGAATACCAATGATTTCTTTCTCTTCTAAACAGTCTTTAATAATTAAAACAGTCTTTAATAATATAACATTACCTGGAAAAGTTGCAGCTGTTCCCATTTCTAAGCAAAATTGAGATGACCAAAACTGGAAAAATTCGCGAAAACCTGCCTTAGCACTAGAACTAGGAAAGGGGGCATCCAAATGCCAGAAATTTGGGGGCATTTCTGTTATCAAATAATAAAATCTAATATTTTATCAGAAGAATAAAACACTGATCAAGGATACAAGGGTGGCCTGATGTCAGGAAATCTATTACATATTATTTCATCACAAAATTAAAGCAGAAAAAGTGTATGATCATGACGTGCTGAAGAAGTATTTAACAAAATCCAATAGCCATTCTCAATTTAGATTTTTTAAAAACTTAAAATAGGTAAAATACTAAAAGTCATCTCAATTAAAATCAGAGCAAGACACAGTTACCTGCTAGTCAACATTGTTTTAGAGATACTAATAGATGTAGTAGGCTGGGTGCGGTGGCTCACGCCTGTAATCCTAGCACTCTGGGAGGCCGAGGCGGGCAGATCATTTGAGCTCAGGAGTTCAAGACTAGCCTGACCAAGAGCGAGACCCTGTCTCTACTAAAAAAAAAAATAGAAAGAAATTAGCTGGACAACTAAGAAATATATAGAAAAATTAGCCGGGCATGGTGGTGCATGCCTGTAGTCCCAGCTACTCGGGAGGCTGAGGCAGGAGGATTGCTTGAGCCCGGGAGTTTGAGGTTGCTGTGAGCGAGGCTGACGCCACGGCACTCTAGCCCAGGCAACAGAGTGAGACTCTCTCTCAAAAAAATTATAATTTATTACTTTTTATTGTTGTTTTATCCCATTGTATAGATATACCACAATTTAACCATTCACCCATTGAAGGACATTTGGGTTGTTCCCAGTTTTTGGCTATTACAAATAAAGCTGCCATGAGCATGTACAGGATTTTGTGTAGACATTTCATTTCTCTGGGATAAATGCCAGAGATTTAAGATCCCATGGCAAGTTCATGTTTAGTTTTATAAGAAACTGCCAAATTATTTTCCAGAGTGGCTGTACCATTTTATGTTCCCACCAGCAACGTTTGAGAGATCCAGTTTCTCCACATCCTTACCAGCATTTGGTATTGCTGTGTGTGTGTGTGTGTGTGTGTGTGTGTGTGTGTGTGTGAGATGTTCTAATGATGTATAGTGATGTCTCATTGTGCTTTTGATTTGCATTTCCCTAATAGTTAATAATATTGAACATCTTTTCATGTGCTCATTTGCCATCATACATCTTCTTCAGTGAAATGTCAGCTGATGTCTTTTGCCCATTTTCTAACTGGTTGTTGGTTTTTTTGTTTGTTTGTTTGTTTTGAGACAGAAATCAAAATTTAAAACTCTTGTTTTGCAAAAGCTCCCGATTAGAAAATGAAAAGACATGCTATAGCCTGGAAAAAAATATTTGTAAACCACACATCTGGTAACCCAAAAATGAGTGACTGAGACAACAGTCATGATCAGTTGATGTTTACTAACATAAAGCCAGAGTTGGAGGACGTGCCCGGGCTAGAGTGCCGTGGCGTCAGCCTAGCTCACAGCAACCTCAAACTCCTGGGCTCCAGCGATCCTACTGCCTCAGCCTCCCGAGTAGCTGGGACTACAGGCATGAGCCACTATGCCTGCTAATTTTTTTTTTTTTTTTTTCTGATTAGAGAAGGGGTCTCGCTCTTGCTCAGGCTAGTCTTGAACTCCTGACCTCAAGCAATCCTCTGGCTTCAGCCTCCCAGAGTGCTAAGATTACAGGCATGAGCCACTGCATCCAACCTGGTTGTTGGTTTTTGATTAGTGGGTTTTGAGAGTTCTCTATATTTTCTAAAGTTCTTTGTCAGATATGGGAATAAAAATAAAATCTCAGGACCCCAAACCCGTCAAGCCAAAGGGAGAGCTAAGCCTAGGAAGTGAGTTGTGCAACACTGTCATCTTTTTACTCAAATAGCTGGGATTTCACAGCCCTGTGTCATAACATTATTCATAGGCCACAATGACACAACAAAAGGCTTTATGCACCCTCACAGGCTACTTACAAGGAAATTCCTTGTTGGCCCCCAAACCTTTCAGGATACATAGCCCCTTGTAAACAAGTGCATGTCAGTTGTAACGTGAGGTCTGTAAACCTAAGTAAATTCTTAAACCTGAACTCCGTCAAGTCTCACACTGACCATGACTACAGGCTTATCTGCACAGACACAGAACGAGAACAAGATGAGAGCCTCCCTCCTCTACCTACCCTGAGACAGCTACATATCAAATAACTGACCTTCTCTACTCTCTCTTCTTCCAGTGTAAAATGTAGATTTACTGAACACTAACTAGTGCCTCTCAAGAATACAACTGTTTGCCTCACTGCCCACCCCCTCCTTCTTTTCCTCCTGCATCTTCTGTCCCCTTAAATACTGAGTTCCCATACCCTCTTTGGAGAGCACAGGTCACAGATGCGCCTGTGCTGTGTGCTTTTCCCGGGCACGTCCTCCAACTCTGGCTTTGTGTTAGTAAACATCAACTGATCATGACTGTTGTCTCAGTCACTCATTTTTGGGTTATCAGATGTGTGGTTTACAAATATTTTTTTCCAGGCTATAGCATGTCTTTTCATTTTCTAATCGGGAGCTTTTGCAAAGCAAGAGTTTTAAATTTTGATAAAGTCCATTTTATTGACTTTTTCTTTTATGAATCATGTCTTTGGTACCATATCTGAGAACTCTTCACCTACCTGTAGGTCCCAAAGATTTTCTCCTCTGTTTTCTTCAGTTTGGGGGGAGAGAGTTATTTTGTTTTGTTTTGTTTTGTTTGAGATGGAGGGTCTTGCTCTGTCGCCTGGGCTAGAGTGCAGTGGCACTATCATAGTTCAATGTAGCCTCAAACTCCTGGGCTCAAGCAATTCTCCTGCCTCAGCCTCCTGAGTAGCTGGGACTACAGGCATGAGCCACCATGCCCATAATTTGTTTAATATTTTTTGTAGAGATGGGGTCTCATTGTTGCCCAGGCTGGTCTCAAACACCTGGCCTCAAGTGATCCTTCTGCCTCAGCCTTCCTAAGTGCTAGAATTACAGGCGTGAGCCACCACTCCCAGCCTGAATTTAAAAGTCATATGGTCAGCCAGGCGTGGTGGCTCATGCTTGTAATCCTAGCACTCTGGGAGGCCAAGGCGGGAGGATCCCTTGAGCTCAGGAGTCAAGACCAGCCTCAGCAAGAACGAGACCCCATCTCTAGTAAAAATAGAGCACACCTGCTCTGGAGGCTGAGGCAGGAGGATGGCTAGAGCCCAGGAGTTTGAGGTTGCTGTGAGCTAGGCTGACACCACGGCACTGTAGCCTGGGCAACAGAGTGAAACTCTGTCTTAAAAGATAAATAAATAAAATTTAAAAAATTAAAGTCAAAAAAAATTTTAAAAAAGTCGTCCAGTAAAAGCATATACAAAATGAGTAGTCAGATGGAGTTTTTAAAAATGTGCAACACAGTTGACAGATTATAGCATACTTATAACACATAAAGGCAATTGACAAGGGGGAAAAACACAAGAGAAAAATAAGCAAATGATGGGAATAAGTAATACAAATCTATCCCATGAATAAGCAATATGAAATGGTTATCAAACATATTAAGAAATACTTAGGGGCAGGGTGTGGTGGCTCAAGCCTGTAATCCTAGCACTCAGGAGGCTGAGGCGGGTGGATCGTTTGAGCTCAGGAGTTCGAGACCAGCCTGAGCAAGAGTGAGACCCCATCTCTACTAAAAATGGAAAGAAATTATACAAACAACTAAAAATATATGTAGAAAAAATTATCGGGGCATGGTGGCACACACCTGTATTCCCAGCTACTCGGGAGGCTGAGGCAGGAGGATTGCTTGAGCCCAGGAGTTTGAGGTTGCTGTGAGCTAGGCTGACCCCACGGCACTCTAGCCCGGGCAACAGAGTGAGACTCTGTCTCAAAAATAAAAAAAAGAAATACTTAAACTTATTAGCACCTAGAAAATACAAATTAATGTAAGCATGAACTATCACTTCATACACATCAGACTAGCAAGACTTAAAAAAGAGGCATAACGCCAATTGCCAAAAGGGATACAGAGAAAATGGTATTCTTTTCACCCCAAGTGTCAGCACAAATTAGTATAGCCCTTTGGGAGATCAATCAGGTGTTATTTTATTTATTTACTTATTTTTTTAATTTTTTTTTTTTATTTTTGAGAGAGAGGGTCTCACTCTGTTGCCCAGGCTAGCGTGCAGTGGTGTCATCATAGCTCACTGCAGATTTGAGCTCTTGGGCTCAGAGGCTCCTCAGCTTCCTGAGGAGCTGGCACTGCAGGTGTGAGCCACCATGCCTAGCAAGTGCTATTCTAAAAATTAAAAGTAACTGTAAAAGCTAGAGAAGTTGATACTAGAGTTCATGGAGGCCAGGTGTGGTGGCTCACATCTGTAATCCTAGCACTTGGGAGGCTGAGGCAGGAGGATCGCTTGAGGACTAGGAATGGAGAGCAGCCTGGGCAACAGAGTGAGACCTCGTCTCTGCAAAAAATTTAAAAAGTAGCCAGGCATGGTGGCTACTTTTGTGAATTACAGATATCATCCCATGAGCAAATCCACAAATTTAAAGTGTTTATGCGTACTTTTTGGTATGAAGTATAAAAAGTGTGTTCTAAAAATTACAGAATGGGACCAAGACACAACCATGTGGCCTTGTTATAAGGTGGCATTCTATGGGTCCTTTGAGGCAGGAGACAAAGGGGAAAAAAACTGAGGGTGCAAGAGAGACTGAAGATACTCCTTGGCAGAGACTCTCAGCTCAGACAGGGGGCCTCCCTTCTCCCTTTACTGGACTTTAATGCAAACCCAGAGCAATGGGAAGCCTTTTTTAAGACCCTAAGTGGCCTGTGGGGCATCACAGTCAAAGTAACAGCTGGCAAAGACAAAGACAATCAGTTGAAAAGGAGCTGGTGGCTTCTTTGACCCCAAGCAAACAATTTTGATGGTAAATGCCCCTCAAGGTATTCTCAGCCTTCTGTGGCTGTCATTACAAAGCCACAGGGCAGGTTTACAAACCTTAAGGCTGCAGTCCCCAACCCCTGGGCCATGGACCCATATCCTGGCATGTTAGGTACCTGGCTGCACAGCAGGAGGTGAGCAGCGGGTGAGGGAGTGATCAAAGCTTCATCTGTATTTACAGCTGTTCGCCATGCTCGCAAAACCGCATAAGCCCCACCTCCTGTCAGATCATCAGGCATTAGATTCTCATAGGAGCGTGAACCCTACCATAAACTGCTGGTGGGAGGAATCTAGGTTGCACACTCCTTATGAGAATGTAATGCCTGATGATCTGAGGTGGAGCTGGAGCGGGGATGCTGGCGCTGGGGAGCAGCTGCAAACAAACATTATCATTAGCAGAGAGGTCTGACTGCACAATAAATGTAATGTGCTTGAATCGTGCTGAAACCACCCCCTGCACCTCCCAGAAAAAAGCTGGAGACCGCTGCCTTAAGGAGAAATCTGAAACCACCACAAGGTGGCAATCTGAACACAGGGCATTCACTTCCTATCCGCATCCCTGACTGCCATTTTTCAAATAAGGAAACTGCAAGCCTGAAGTTGAGCACGAATTTAAGTTGCACAGCTGACAAGTGGCAGAGACTGTGTTGGAAGCTAGGTCCCCCGTCCCCAGGTTTGGAACGCTTTTCAGTCTCCCAATCTCTGGCCACGTGCAGGTGCCTCTGCCTGCACCCTGGGTCGGTATTTCTGTATATTTGCCCCAGTTTTTCTCTTTGAAGATCTTTCTCTGACTCCTTGTATCTTTGTGTCTCTTTGTCTTCCTGTTTATTTTTCTCCTGTGTGTCTTTCTCTTTCTCTTGTTCTAATCTCTGTCTCCACTTTCCCAGCCCCAAAATTCTGTTCTTTTTTCTCTCCCTCCCACTTTTCTCTCTCTAGTGATTAGCCTAAACATGAAACTGAAATATAATACTCAAAGAAAGCTTTTGGGTTCTTTACTTAAAAATAGAAGGGTTTTATTTGTTGTATTTAAATCAATTATTTCTGATTTATAAATAATAATAATTGCACAGAACTAGTATAAAGTTTCCATTGTATAATATCATATTATATCTTCTATCATTACAGCAACTCAGGGAAGTGTTATTATTTTACAGATGAGGAATCATGAGGTTAAGTAATTTCCCAGGATTGAAGAAACTGACTCAGACACTATGATCACACCATTTTATGTTTAAAATAAATTAAGTTACTTTTGCTTAATTTAGTCCCAATAGAGTTTCCCCTTTTGTCCATGGACTGGAGCCTCTTCGTCAATTTAAAAAAAAAAAAAAAAAAGAGTTCTCCACTTTACCAGGCTAGCAACTGTCAATCATTTAGGTAGGAAAAAATCTGGACTAAATCTCTTGGTTTTACTCTAAGAGCAAAATGGGAAGGAAGATAGAATTTACACAGAACAAAAGGCTGTTGTGTTTCTAACGGTAGTAAAAGATAAAAAAACAATAAAAAAAATAATAATAACAAAAAAAAAATAAAGACAGAACAAAAGGCTGAATTTATTAACACCCTAGAAATACAGAGTAAGGACAGTTCAGAGTCAAAACATATCAAATATGACTCTGCACATTTCCTATTATGTATGCATATTTTAATGTAATCTTTTGAATTGGCAGTGCAGCCAGGTACTTCAAAATTCAAAATGTATCAGAAGGGATACAGTAAAAATGTCTTCCTCTAAATGCTTATTTCCCGACTAGGCATCATGCTCATGCCTGTAATCCTAGCACTTTGGCAGCTGAGGTGGGAGGATTGCTTGAGCCCAGGAGTTTGAGACAAGCCTGAGCAAGAGCAAGACCCCATCGCTACAAAAAGAAAAAAAAATGGAAAGAAAAATTAGCCGGGTGTTGTGACGCTCACCTGTAGTCCCAGCTACTCAGAAGGCTGTGAGGCAGTAGGATTGCTTGAGCCCAGGAGTCTGAGGTTGCTGTGAGCTAGGCTGACACCATGGCACTCTAGCCTGGGCAGCAGAGTAAGACTCGGTCTCAAAAAAAAAAGATTGTTATATAAATGAAATCAGGGCCACGGACAGCAGCTCACCCCTGTAAACCTAGCACTTTGGAAAGCTAAGGTGGAAGGATCACTTGAGGCCAGGAGTTTGAGACCAGCCTGGGCAAGATAATGAGACTCCGTTTCTACGAAAAATAGAAAAATTAGCTTGTCATAGTGGTATGCACCTACAGTCCCAGCTACTCAGGAGGCTGAGGCAGGAGTATTGCTTGAGCCCAGGAGTTTGAGGTTGCTGTGAGCTATGATGATGGTGCTGTACTCCAGCCTGGGCAACA
>JAQIFY010001075.1:0-14500 GCA_028533085.1 Varecia variegata | reverse complement strand
GGCTCTCCAGCAACGCTGCTTCCGCCGCTTCTGCTCTCCCTGCTGGGACATCTGTGCCCACCGGTTGGGCCACTTAGGAGGCTCTGCGGTCTGTGACGTCGCCACTCAGGCGGTCAGGCCCTCTTGCTTTCCCACCGCGTGCCTGGCCTCGGGCGCCGGCCCGTGATTGGGCTCCACGGGTGTCAGTGGCTTATGACCCAGAAGGGGGTGTGGAGCTTGTGGGACCCGAGGCTCCAGCAAGGTGCACTGTAGTCAGGGGGTTTTAGCGCATCCTCATAGTTGCCTTTTTCTAGGGTAACCGAGAAGATTTTTAAGCTGAAAATTTGGGCACTTTTTGAAAGCAGCATAGGCAGTTTTACTCAATGGCATGTAGCGGATGCCAGGAGAGTAGATTGCTGACCGACATTTGTTTTGCTTTTCTTTCTCTATCCTGTCTCATAATAGCAACGAAGAATCCTAGAATAGCCCTGCAGCGGCACCTACATTTCCTTTTTCATATTTTCCACTTTCCACCTTATGTCATATCTTACCGTATCTCGACCCCTCTCCCCATCCTTGTATCCTTCTTCTGCGGTGCTCCCCAAAGGGTACTGCAGAAGTCAGTCCACTTTCCACCAAAACTTTTGCGCATAGCTGGATAGTTGTTCTCACTGATACATCCTGTGTACCCTCATCTTGCTGTACGTTCTTTCTCTCTCTACTGCACTCGCAACTCTGAGTCCAAGGCCCTAGGGCAGCTACCACTTCCATCCTTTTTCTCTTTGGCCTGTGTCCTCATTCCTGCCTTGTTGGCAACCGCAAGTGTGAACTATTTGTCATCTCAGCTCTGATCTGGGTTGCCAACTCTTTTGATTTCTACTTATTATGGTAGAGGGCTGTTGGCTCCGCGGTTCACGTAGTTTAGTGTTCATTTCGTGTGTCACAGCGGTAACTCCCCTTTTGGATTTTGTAGCCAGCGGGACTTCCATATTCTTACAACCTGTTGATTATGAGGACCTTGTAAGAAAGTTTAATTATAGCAAAATTCTCCCAACTCAGTGGATCCAGACTTTCTGCAACGTCTCCCAAAATCTGCACTTCTAGCAAACCTTGCTCACGGAATGTTTCAGAAACGTTTTGAATTCACGCAACAAGTATACCGGAGAGCTTGGTGTCTGCCAGCTGGAGCTGCTTGACCGCCACAGCGTGGGAGTGATATCCTGTTATTTTCCATTTTTAAAAGATCACTTTTGATTTGGTTTTAGAAATAGGGTCAACTAAATTGTTGCTATTTAGAAACACAGACTGTATTAAGACTAACGCATTGGATATGACATCCCTGTTTTCCGAGCTTATGTAAGATTAAATGGGTGGTGGGTTTCTCTAATCAGGAACTTCTGAATATCTCATGGGAGCTACCCACGGAAATGTCAGAGGGTTTGGTAAAATTTATCTACACTGTAGAGAACTCTGAAAGGTTAACTTCAGCTTTGAGAATTCCAAAGGATCAGGGAAAAATTATATTCATTACTAAAACTGATTTTCTTGATTCAAAATCACTGGCAGATCATTTTCACGTTTCAATGTAAAAATTAAAAGTAGTCGAATTAGTTATAAAGCATTCATTCCCTATGGAAAGCCATGGCCCATTGGGGATATTTTTAATTGGGGGGGAGCGCGGGAGGGGTGTAGACTTGTATATTCAACCTGCTCGATCACTTGGGTCCCTAAATGTTTTTCTACCTTCCCGTGGTATATTTAGTACTCTCCCTCCTTACCCTTGAGAATCATATTCTGGAGAGCTTCGGGGTCCTTGCCATAATTCACTTCTTTGAACAGACGCTTAGCATCTGGATTTAAAATTCAGAAAGACATGATATACTCGGGCTTCAAAGAACTTTACTGAAATAAGTACGTCAAGATGACCTCCCAAGCAGGGATCCTTAATTCAGATCAGCAATTAGCTATTCTCCCAACACTCACCTACCCGCGCTCCATTGCCTGTTTCTTCAAGCCATTAATGAACTTGGTTTTACTCCTGTAAACCAAAATCTCAACTTTGGGAGAAAGAGGCAGTCGCTTTCTACTGGGGCTAAGGAACTGGGAAGGAAGAAAGCAAGGATTCGAATGTTTCATAGCAGAGATGGTTTCACGTTCTGGGTTTTAGAATTACTCAACTGAGACCTAAAATTGAAATCTCATGATGATCAGAAATGCAGGTAGCAGAATAGTAATGTTTGGCAAAACATTTATAAATATGATATGCAAGACTAGCATCCAGCGGTCAGTCTCTGTGGCGCAATCGGTTAGCGCGTTCGGCTGTTAACCGAAAGGTTGGTGGTTCGAGCCCACCCGGGGACGGATGTATCCGATTTTTCTTCATCCTCCCTCTTTGGCACAGTTCTCTTCTGATTTGAAAACCTACAAATTGGTTGCTGTCTAAATACATTTTCCCAACATCCTCCACCCCACACGTTTGGAGGTCATCTGGAGTCAAACTACAGGTTCCTGTAATTCTTTTTCCTCCAGAAGCGAATCCTTTGGGAACTTCTTTCTTTCAGAATCTCACAGCATGCGGTCCCTTAGCATGTGGGCACTAGTACTACAGAATACAGCTATGGCTCTTTCTCGCCCAATTAATTCTCAGAGCAGATGCTAAACAACTGGAGAAACCCAGTGACCTCTGTCTAATTTCAAAGAGTGTAAGGGCAGCAAAACTCCACTTCCATCCTCTTAGGGTCCAGGCTGGACCAAAAAAATTAAATTGATGTAAAACAGATTAACAGGAGACTGCTAAATTTGACTGGCTTAAAAAAAAAAAAGAAAAAAAAGATTAACAGGAGAAAAGCATACAAATTTCTTTAATACAAGTTTCATGTGGCACAGAATCCCTTATAAGGAAATGAAGACTGTAAGAAGCAGTTAGGGTCAGTTACTTATATACTAAATTGGATAAAGAGTAGCAAGTTGTGAAAAAGCAACTAAATTATGTGAGGAGGCTTAAAAGATAAGAGTTATTTTAACAAGATCTGTACAGAATTGTCTTGGTCTTCACTTCTTGTCCTTGAGGATAAGGATGTTGCATCTTTCATATGGGAATCTCATGCTCTGCTTTTAGGAAACAGCACAGAGTGATCTTTTTATGCCTACTGTTTTTCAAGTGCCTCTAACTTAAGCAGTCAATATGCCTGAGTGGTATATTCTTTTAACGGCCAGCATTCCACTCACTAATGTGCTTTAATTTATCTGACTATTCACTTATAGTTGGACACTGCACATAGAGCTTCAGTAAAGGTCCTAGAAATAATCTGTTATAGGTTTTGTCGTTGGCCCCAGCTCTTCCTGTTTCATATGACATACTCTTTCTTTAATTGCTCTCAGCACTCCTGTGTCTGCAGTTATACAGACAACTCTCAAATTTGTGTTTCCAACACTTCTGCATTCTCAAGCCATCCATGCATCCACCTTCCTGCTCCATACAATACTTTGGCCCTCAGGGTCACCTTCTCCAAAACTGAGTCCATCTTCTCCACACTCCCCTAAGCAGGAGTCTTCTCAGGTGTTTTCTCCCCAGTGAATGGTAATATTACTTCAGGGGAATGAGCCAGAGGAAAGAGGGACTATCTTGAAGTCTCTTTCCCTCACCCAGTATATCCATTAGTTATCAAGTCCTTTTCATTTTAATTCTCTGGCTTTCATCCCTGTTAGCCCACAGCCACATGCCCCAGGAGGTGGATCCATGTCAGCTTGTGGAGTCCTGGTATAATATGAGGAAGGTGCATCCAGGACCCTAGTCTGCATTTGTTCCCATATCAGGAACTCCAGTGACTGGCCTCTCTGCCCCAGCCAAAGCCAACTCTTTGTCCTCTTGAGTGTCCTTCTCAGATTGGGAGTCAGGACCAGAAGACCACAGAGAGGAAATTCTCTGTTGGCTAAAGCGAAATTTCTTACAATTAGCTGGTCTTCTTGAAGGCTTTTAGAAAAAAACAAAATTCAGACTTGTGTACAGTCTCTGAATATGTACCTGTTATTCATCCATTCATGCATGCATTCATTCATTCAACAAACATGTATTGACAACTATTATGACCTGGGCACTCTGCAAGGAGCTGGAATCAAAATGATGAGCAAGAAAACAGATATAGTTACTATGGTTAGTCAGCTTATAACCTACTTCCTTGTATTCCTGGAAACAAGGGCAGTGTGAACTGACTGTGCTCCTTGCAGAATTCTCAGCACAAATGAGCTCCATGGTCCCTAATTCATCTTCCTTTTTTTCAATTTACATAGCTATGGCAGTTACAAGAGTGTGCTATGCAGGTGCCCCATATTGGCTGAAGGAAACTGGCTTTTGGAATCACCCCAATTTGTTCTGCTTTCAGGCTCAGTATAACAGAGCTAGGTCCTTGGCCACAGAGTCAAGCTCCCCCAAGTCCTAGAAACTGGCAGTACCCCCAGGATACACCCCTAATGTTTGGCTACAAATGATGACTCAACAGAAACTGCTAGCCAATGGACTCTACCTGAACTTTGTAGTATTATCAGTTAGGTTTTAGCTGCTAGCTTAAAGCATAGTTGGTTCAGAGTCCACCCAGAGACTGGTGTCCTTTGAGACACAAAATATCTTTCGTTTGCCCTCAGGACTTCACGTACCCCATCTCTCCATAAGCTACTCATCTCATTGCTGAGTCACAGCTACTGTAGATGAGGCCTCTTGGATAGTTTCCTCTTGATCAAAAGTCTGGTCCCCACATACCTGTCAATGGAAAAGAAGGCAAAGTCTGTAAAATAATTCAAAGAGGTTTACTCTGAGCCAAATTTGAGGACCATGGCCTGGAGCTATTCCCAAGAAGCCTTGGGCAAGTGGACTCGCTGTGACTGGGTTACAGTTTGTTTTATAGATTTCAGGGAGAGAGGAATTACAGATAAAGTCATAAATCAATACAGGTAAGGCATATGTTGGTTTGGCCCAAAAGGCAGGACATCTAGAGATGGGGGCTTACAAGTCATAGGTGGGTTTAGGGATTCTTTAGTTGACAATTGGCTGAAAGAGTAAGGCTTTGTCTAAAAGACCAGGAATCAGCTGAAAGGAATGCTTGAGTTAAGATAAGGGTCTTCTATCTTTCATGTGATGCTATACTGGAATCAGGCTGGGAAGTAAACCACATTATATTGGGTTAAAAAACCTGTTTAGTGAGATTTTATCATTTGTAGGCATGACTCACCAGGCCCCCTTAGAAATGAATCTGGGCAAAAGAAAAAGATCAGAGTTTAGTCCTCATACCCAACATACAGTGTTTAGACAGGCATAGGTTAACTGCTATAGATACTCTCATTCAAAAGGGGGAAATTGGATATACACAGCAGTCACTGGTCCCTAGCAATTCTGACATCCAGCCAGGTACATGTCACCAGTTCCTGGATTAAGGCTCACTGCTGCTCACTGGGAATGAATCTCTATGGCTCTCAATTCCACCTTTTCTTTAAGGAATAGCCAGTATTTGTAGCTGATAGTTTTCTCAGCCTGCTTCCTGCCCCTAGAAGTTTAGAGGTCCAAAGTCCTCTTTGAATGTTGTACTGTCTCTGTCCCTCTCAGTCCATGATATCCCTCCTTTAAAAGTTTTGAGAGTTTCTTACATATCAATTTATATTCTACTTACTAAACAAAAGGCACACTCACAATCCCTTGAGTTACATCTTTTTCTACCTTGGGCTCCTGATAAAGTTGCTGTGAGTCAATGCCATTAAGATTCTTAAAAATACCAGCCTGAGCAAGGGTGAGACCCCCATCTCTACTAAAAATAGAAAAAAAAATAATTAGCCAGACAATTAAAAATAGGAAAAAACAATTAGCCAGGCGTGGTGGTAAATGCCTGTAGTCCCAGCTACTTGGCAGGCTGAGGCAGGAGGATCACCTGAACTCAGGAATTTGAGGTTGTTGTGAGCTAGGCTAATGCCACAGCACTCTAGTCATCTAGTGTGGGCAACAGAGAGACTCTGTCTCAAAAAAAAAAAAACCAAACAAACAAAAAAATGGAAGACCATACACTGAGACAGCAGGTGTTACAGTGGAGAAAGTATAGTTTAATATTGCAGGTGCCATGTGAGGAGATGAGAGGAATTTCTCAAATCCATCTTTCTGAGAATTTGGGAGAGAGGGTTTTTAAAGATAGTTTGGCAGGCAAAGGGCTAGGTAATTAGGTCTTCTGATTGGCTGGGTTCAGGATGGAATCACAGGGGTGCAGAAATTGTCTTCTTGTGCTGAGTCAGTTCCTGGGTGATGGTTGCAAGACCAGTTGAGTCAGTTCCTTGATATGGGCCACTGGTCTGGGTGGGTCAGCTGGTCCATCAGAATGCAGGGCCTGGAAGATATTCAAAAACTAGCCTTAGGTTTCACAAGGGTGATGTTATCTATGGGTGCAATGAAGAAAGCTAAGAATCCTTATGACCATCGGCTTTATGACTCCTAAGTAGTAAGCAATTGTAGGAAAGCAACCTAGGGGAAAATGGCTGGTCATATATATTTTTTTAGCTATGCCTATACCTTTGGATAGTACAGTTCCCACCTTGTGGCCGTTTATTACTTGTATAAAGGGTGGTTTCATTAGGAAAAGGCAAAGCAGGATTCTCCCCCACAGGTTTTAAGAAGGAGCATGGGGTTCTCCTGACACCTTGATTTTGGACTTCTAGCCTCCAGAATTGTGAGAGGATAAATTTCTGTTGTTTTATGCCATCTAGCTTGTGGTAATTTTTTACAGCAGCCTTAGGAAACTAAAAAAATTACCATCATATAAAACTCACTCAAATTGTGATAAGAGAAAGGGAGGAGCCCTGGGGGAAGTGGAAGTGTGTTGGGAAGTCAACTCACAGATGTAAAAGAGAGTTAACGTTCTATATAGTATCATAATTTGATACCTAATCACTGGAGGAAGTAAAAAGAGATACTAAACCTTTGAATTGATCAGAAAGAAAACAACAAATCAAACATAGACCACTTAATAAAACAGTTTAAAAATTATATAATAAGCCAGACATGATGACTTTGTACACTGTACATTGCTAGTGGGAATGTAAATGATTCAGCGATTCCACTACTAACTATATACCCCCCAAAATAAAAAACAGGTACTCAGACAAGTGCTTGTGCCTAAATGTTCATAGCCACACTATTCACAACAGCCAAGAGGTAGAAACAACCCAAATGTCAATCAACAGATGAATGGATAAATAAAATGTGGTATATATACAAAATAGAATATTATTCAGCCATAAAAAGAAAGAAGCACTGGTACATACTATGACATGAATGAATCCAAAAAATACTATGATAAGAGAGAAAAGCCAGACACAAAATGTTACATATTGTGTGATTCCATTTATATGAAATATCTAGAATAGGTAAATTCATAGGAACAGAAAGCAGACTGATGGCTGCCAGGGGCTGGGAAATGTGGAGTAACTGCATTATGGTGCGGAATTATATTTGGAGATGATGAAAATGTTTTGAAACTAGATTGAGATGGTAGCTGCCTAACCTTGTGAATATAGTAAATGCCACTGAATGGTTTACTTTAAAATGGTTAATTTTGTGTTATGTGCATTTTACCTTAAGAAAACAAAGAAGTCAGCATGGTCCTGCAGTACAATGGTCAGCAGATTTGGCTGTGTCAATATACTTATGGTTCAAGTCTTCCCAGGGCCAGTGTATTTTTAACATACTATTCCCCAGCCTTGCAGCTTTTCTACCAGAAGGGACTTTTTCTCTCTTAATTCATCCATCCATTTTGTGCAACAAGATAAAAGCATCTTTGCACTATATTCAGTGTAAAGTACCTTTTTCAGGGCAGCTAGAAGCAAAAGTGCTATGAAAAGCAATTATCCTAATCTACAGCCCAACTAAGACAATTTTCTTATGTGTGCTTAGTAAAAAGTGTCACCATCTGTAATGGTTTTCTTTTTTGTTTTTTGTTTTTTTTTTTTTTTTTTTTTTTGAGACAGAGTCTTGCTTGCTCTGTTGCTCAGGCTAGAGTGCCATGACAACAGCCTAGCTCACAGCAACCTCAAACTGCTGGGCTCAAGCGATCCTTCTGCCTCAGCCTCTCCAGTAGCTGGGACTACAGGCATGTGGCACCATGCCTGGCTAATTTTTTCTACATATTTTTAGTTGTCCAGCTAATTTCTTTCTATTTTTTTAGTAGAGACAGGGTCTCGCTCTTGCTCAGGCTGGTCTCGAACTCCTGAGCTCAAACAACCCGCCCACCTCAGCCTCCCAGAGTGCTAGGATTACAGGCATGAGCCACCTCGCCCCCATGTAACGGTTAATTTTAATCTGTCAACTTGACTGGTCCACGAAATGCCCAGATATTCGGCCAAACATTATCTAGGTGTTTCTGTGATGATGTTTTTCAGGTGAAATTAACATTTAAATCGGTAGACTGTATAAAGCAGATTGTCCTGTTCAATGTGGGTGGGCCTCATTCAATGAGTTGAAAGCCTAAATAGTACAAAAATGCTGGTTCTCCCACAAGAAAGAGAGAATTTTTTGCCTGAATGCCTTGGAACTGGGACTCCAGTTTTTTTCCTGCTTTTGGACTTGAACTGAAACATCAGCTCTTTCTGGGTCTCAAGCCTGCCAGCCTTTGTACTGGAACTAAACCATTGTCTCTCTAGCGTCTGCAGCTTGCCAACTCACCCTGTGATCTTGGGACTTGCTGGCCTCCATAACTGTGTGCACTAATTCCTTATAATAAAGTGTTCTATGTATCTATCTACTGTCATGTACTGTATAATGACCTTTCAATCAAAGACAGAGCACATATATGATAGTGATCCCATAAAATTATAAAGGAGCATATATGAAAACCTTTTATCTAGCGCTTGATATTGGCATTGCAGATCAAGTAGGGGAAATGACTGATATTCAGCAATGGTGCTGGGACATTTGGTTTTCCATATGAAAAAGATATATATAAATAAAAATATATATGTCATCTAGGATTGTATACACTCTGTAATGTTCACACAACAAAATTGCCTAACAATGCATTTCGCAGAATGTATCCTTGCCATTAAGCAACTCATGACTATATATCAATACCTATACATATATATAAAAATACACACACACACATCCTATTTCTCTGGAGAACCCTGACTAATGTACTATGCATCCAGTCCAACATCAAAGAAACTTTACAGACTTCCTGTCCTTCCTCTCATTAACTCCTCTCAGGGAATCTGAGGGTTCCTGGAAATGAAGGAATTAGAAATAGTTTTATAGTTTTTTTTTAATTGGAAAAAATGCTACTGAATACAATTTTAAGGGGGAAATGCATACTTGTCACTTCACTACCCTAACCCACATGAGGGCTGCTTAAGTTGCAGAGATAAGAACATTCCTCAGAGAACTTGGCAGTGTCTCACTGGGGGGGAAGCTACAAAGGTTAGACTTGAGACCTGATGGATATGGTGAGTAGTGCAAGGTTCAGAGATTATTTTGCTAAGGGGTTGTGATTACTAGAGATGGAAACCCTGGGAAGGTTCCTGGCTTGGGGTGTGGAAGAAGATGAACTTAGTTTGGAGGGAGTAACCTTGGCTCCAAGTGGTCATGAGGAGCTGACAATTGGATATGTGGGTGGGCCTGGAGGTCAGCGAAGTGAGTGTACCCTAATCTTTGTAGTTGTGGGAAGCGTACAAATGGAGACCCACATACAATAAGTCTCAATATTTTAAAATTATAATTTAAGTTACAAACAGTAAAATAAAATAAAATCTTTCCTCCAACCTGAAAAAAATACCTCCTTAAGGACTTGTGAGGCCAGGTTTGCATTTAGAATATGGAACTCCTCACAGTTCTGTACATGAGCATGACGGTACAGAGAGGCCCCTCTCCTGCACTGAGAGGAACCTTGTGCAGGTGTGTGGGCACCTCACCTGTGAAGTCTAAGCTCTGTCCAAACCACTACAAACAGCCTTGCTTTGGCTACCTGTGCATCCTTGCCTGCACACACCCAAGGCCTAGCCCACCTTTGGCAATATTGATGGAAGAAAAGACTTAATCAGACTTCAGGCATTTGTACAGGTCATTCTCAGGTCCCAGGAAACAGAGCGTGGCCTAGAAGAGGGGTGCATGTCCCCTTGGCCCTGAATATTCCTCCTTCTGTACTGGGGATGTGCATATTTAGAGGGAATCAGGAATAGGACCCTTGGGGGTGGGGTGGGGGAAGGGACATGTTTTCCTCAATGGAATGTGAGGAAACTGTAGAAGTGAGAGAGATACACAAATTTTAGGAACAAAAAATTAAAGAAATATGAAAAACCTGGTCAGAGAGAGTCAGTAACCAAAATGTTTCAGGAAAGATTTTCCTTCTCCCTGGCTTGACATATGAAATCTTTCTTCCAACTTTTCTGCCACTAAAGTTTCTTGTCATTCTCTGACCCAGGAGACAGTGTGCCAAGTACTATACACACACCAACTTCAAAATATTCTTCAGGGCCGGGCGCGGTGGCTCATGCCTGTAATCCTAGCACTCTGGGAGGCCGAGGCGGGTGGATCGTTTGAGCTCAGGAGTTCGAGACCAGAGCAAGAGCGAGACCCTGTCTCTACTAAAAATAGAAAGAAATGATCTGGCCAACCAAAAATATATATAGAAAAAATTAGCCGGGCATGGTGGCGCATGCCTGTAGTCCCAGCTACTTGGGAGGCTGAGGCAGAAGGATTGCTTAAGCCCAGGAGTTTGAGGTTGCTGTGAGCTAGGCTGACACCACACCACGGCACTCACTCTAGCCCGGGCAACAAAGCGAGACTTTGTCTCAAAAAAAATATATATATATTCTTCAGGCATCACTGAAGGTTTCCATATTAACATATACCTGAAGTGGCTAAGGTTTCTGTCCTAAGTTCTTTTTCCAGAAGGTGCTGCCTAGAAAGTACAGATACCTTTCCCTGGTGGTCTAGCGGCTAGGATTTGGCGCTTTCACCGCCGCGGCCCGGGTTGGATTCCCGGTCAGGGAAGACTACTTTTCTTCATCACTGCTCTCCTATCGATAGTTGGCAGCTGCGGTGTCACAAAGCGTCAAAGTCTGTGCGCCTTTCAACTTCTCCCAGGGCAGGCGATCCTGAAGTCAATTTTGAGAACCGCGGGCCAAGGACTGTTGTCAAGTAACTTGTCATTTTAAGAGACTCATTTTCAATCTATTATAGTTCATCTTACAGGTATAGTTAACTAACAATACCATATGAAAATGTGTTCCTAGTCTTACAAAACATGAAACCGATTAAGAGCAGTTTTCCGTATTTAATATATACAAATAATATGATGGATGGGTTAGCTTTCCTGATTGGGGCACCACTTGACTGCAGCTACCTGGAGAAACGGCAGTGGACCTGGTAAATTTACCTGGGTGGTCTACATCCCTAGAATGTAACTGCTCTTAGGGTTTTAATGAACTGGGGGGAAAATTACATCTATTATTAAAACTGTGTCTATGCCAATGCTTCTAGATTTAGAAGCCACTTGAAATATCTCACTTGTCTCGTGTAAAAATGACATATTGATTTTTAAAAATCAGTAGTTCTCAATAAAGTAGGGCAGAGGTGAGTGTTAAACTACATAAACTTTGTATTCTATACAGGCTCCCCATTCGCTGGATACTGATATACTTCTGAACAGGTAGTCAGTGGTATCTTGTGGGGTGTGTACAAGGGAGCCTTGGATAAAACCAAGGGGGATGGGAGCCCTGGCAGTCATAATAGTAAAATGATCTGTAATGTTTTTGGAAAGAAAAGGGGTATTCCCTGACCGGGAATCGAACCCGGGTCGCGGTGGTGCCGAATTCTAGCCACTAGACCACCAGGGAGGGGTACCTAAAACCTCGAGGTAGCACATTCTGAAAAAATATCTTAGAAGTCCTAATCACTTCAAATATACATTACAAATTTACAGGGGTGTGCAAAAAATGTTCTTAAAGTGTTAAATAATTTTACGTTTGAAGTGTGATTTGTTAGTGCAGTCCGATGGAACAATGGAGCCTGCACATGAGCAGAGAGGATACCAGCAATATTCTTGTCCATAATACTTGTCACTCATTGGCGTAGAATATTTGCTATTCCTGATGAACACAGAATTCCAGGTGGACTCACTATGCAATGGGACTTCAGAGACTCAAAGCGAATATAAGGTAAGTACATTGCCTCTGTGACTGAATAACCTGACATGACAGCCCTGGGGCCACATTTTCTTTCTATTCAAACCAGAACTTGCTTCAAAAGCAAAAGGCAGGCAATAGCGATCTAAGAAACATGATTTAAGAAACATGAATGACCGAATACTCTCATATCCTTTCTTAGGCTACTTTCCTCTATAAACCAGCCACTTATGTTGAAAATGATGACACAGAAAAAAAGGGAAAGACAGGGCAACCTATAGTTCATTCCTTTTCCTTTCAGACCTTCCTTATCAGCAAGCTAAAGGTAGAACATGTTGGTAGACTGTGTGCATCAAGAAGTGAAATAAAAGCAGCCGAGTTCATTTTGTGCTGTGTTTCCACTATTCTGGTAAGGACAAAAATACATGTCCACATAGGAGCTATGAAATATGGACCATGTCTTTTCGGTGATTGTGCATATGAGTTACATCCTTTTATATTTATATTGTTAAATAAAAACAAATCTGGACTCACATAAGAAGAGACTTTTCCAAAAAGACTATTGCCATAGGTAGAATGTTCTGATCTCAGAAGTCTGCAAGAGTCTCAAAATCAAACCAAAAAAGGTATTTCTTTCATGGGGAGGGGTAAGTAGAGCTTAACAGAAATTTCTAAGGGCAAGCAAGGGAGAGTGGACAATGTGATCAGAACAGTTTCCCAGGAAATGTTTCTCCATGTGGTCAACTGATTCTCAGGAGAAGCTGATAAAGGGTGCATGTTTTGCATTTTAGCACTTGCCCAGGCTTGGGGGTGAGCCAAGGGTGACAGAAGGCTGACTAAATTTAGGTCAAGATAAAGCAGAGGATAAGAAATGGGCAATAGTGAACGCTTGGTCAGCTTTTAAAACTGAAATTGCACAATATAAAGATAATGGGTAAAATTCATGCTAATTATTTAAATTCTTAATTTTTCTTTACATAGTGTTGAGCCTAAGAATACTGGTTTATAGAAATGCCCCCTATATTTTTAGAGACAAGATTTGATTTCAGAAGTCAAGCAAGGCTTTGCATAAAAGAAAAATATAAGCATGTTGGTTCGCATATCAAAAAGCTGCCTCGCCTCAGGAGGGCGTCTCAATGGTCAGTAACAGCTGCATTCAAAGTGACAGTTGTAAGCTGGGCCTTATGGTTCTCACCTGTTTTGAAAGACAAAGCAGGTTTTGCCTAGAGCCATAGGTTGCCAGAGCTGATCAACAAAGACAGACCTCCCGGGGAGGAGAGCCGAAAGCTCTGAAATATGCTGAAAGCTGATTAAACAGATATATTGGGCTGGGTGCAGTGGCTCACGCCTGTAATCCTAGCACTCTGGGAGGCCAAGGCGGGTGGATCGTTTGAGCTAAGGAGTTCCAGACCAGCCTGAGCAAGAGCGAGACCCCGTCTCTACTAAAAAAAATAGAAAGAAATTATCTGGCCAACTAAAAATATATAGAAAAACTTAGCCAGGCATGGTGGCACATGCCTGAAGTCCCAGCTACTCGAGAGGCTGAGGCAGTAGGATTGCTTGAGCCCAGGAGTTTGATGTTGCTGTGAGCTAGGCTAACGCCACGGCACTCTAGTCCGGACAGAGCGAAGACTTTGTCTCAAAAAAAAAAAAAAAAACGGATATATTGCCCAAGCTGTGCCCAGATGAACTATGCATTTAAAATAAGCAAAATAAGGCACAACTCATGTTGGCTTCCGAAATCTGTTTTAGCTCAAAACAACCAGAGCCACTATGTCTCTGTTTTTGCTAAAGTAATAGCCATATCATAAACCTAGAAGTTTACCCTAAGAAGATTTAACTCATTGTTTACCTAGGTAGAGTTAGTTGAATGATCTGTAGTAGCCTGTTAGATGACTTTTGACCCTGAACCAAACTATCTGTCATTATGTAAATTCCGTTGCTGTTGGCAACGGGAGCCTGTATCTGCCCTATAAAGTACCTGTGTAAAAGTTCAGTCTTTGTTGCATCTCTGTGGGAAGGGATGTAATTTTCTGGATACCCTCCTTGTCTGTCTTCGTAAACCTTTACTTTATAAACTATATCTTTTGCTCTGCGTATTTTTTTTTTTTTTTTGAGACAGAGTCTCGCTTTGTTGCCCAGGCTAGAGTGAGTGCCGTGGCGTCAGCCTAGCTGACAGCAACCTCAAACTCCTGGGCTTAAGTGATCCTACTGCCTCAGCCTCCCAGGTAGCTGGGACTACAGGCATGCGCCACCATGCCCGGCTAATTTTTTCTGTATATATTTTAGTTGGCCAGATAATTTCTTTCTATTTTTAGTAGAGACGGGGTCTCGCTCTTGCTCAGGCTGGTCTCGAACTCCTGACCTCGAGTGA
>JAQIFY010001074.1:0-14501 GCA_028533085.1 Varecia variegata | reverse complement strand
CAAATAATATATTTGGATTTTTATGCTCATGCATGTTTCCTGTATAAATATTAATAGATGTCCTAGATAAACCATTTTGCATATGTTTGTCTTTTAAAAGTAGATTTTTCTGCTGGAAGTGAAAAGCTGTTTTAGTAATGTTCACATGTTTAAGGCATGTTTGCAAGCATGATTGAAATATTAATTAGAATAATAGCTTCATTATTACATCTTAACCTTTTATGCTAGATGCTGAATCAAGTCAAGCATCTTGATGAAATCCAGAATTTTATAAAAGAAAGAGAAGAATTATGAAATAAGATATTTCTTGTTTGGGGAAGACATCATTACAGCTGGGTGACTTGGGGATTTGAATGAAATCTGATGAAGTTCCTTCCACCACTTTCTCTGCAAATATCATTGGCATTTAAAAGTAGTATTGCAAGAAAAGCCAATGTATATTTTTATACTGCAATTAAGTAATTGAGTACAAAATTCAATACAGTCAGTGGGAATGTTTTCAGATGAGTAAAGGAAGCCAGGGAAGATAATCATTTCAATTCTTTTCTTCATTTTGCTCTCTAGCATAGTACTTAAAAACTCATAGGCTCACAAGTCTCACTGTGCTGTGTATCCTCAGCAAATCATTTAGACTCTACCTCAGTTTACTCAATTGTAAAATGGACATCATAATTCTTGTCTTCTAGAATTTTTGTTAGGATTAAGTGAAATACTGTATATAACATGCACGTAACATAGCCTGTGCTTGATAAATGATGGCTTTATTATTAGCAATATTTATTTCCCCTAGAAGTGACTTAAAACAACAAAACAAGAGGATTTTTCATTTGCTTTCTGTGGTCACTGCTCATTGTGGACAAATTGTGATTCTGCGTTGGTGCTTAGGAAAGAAAAGCGGTGGCAGCTAGAAAGAGCAGTGTTTCCAGGCTCGTGGTGACTCTTGTTGAGTTTTCCCCATTTTGCTTTTCTCTGGCAGCTTTTTCTCCTTGCACTTTCATCATTGAACATAATTATACTAATGAATAATACATGAATATAATTCATGATGAACATAATTCATAAAGTTCATTACCCTCATTTTCATAATCCTGCTTCCCAGTTAGAGATTACCTTCAAAGGTAGGCTTTCGAAGCTTCCTGTCTCAGATGTCCCTGGCCACCCTACTCTGAATGGCAGCACCCACTTTGTCACCTGCAAGGCACCTACCACAACTGCTAATTTGTTCGTTTATATTTGTTCATATATTACGTATCAATTTATAATATAAAATATATAACATATGATAGATCTATATATAAATGATGTTTCCCACCATTAGAGTGTAAATTCTAATAGGTCGGTGATGAAGCCTGTCTTATTCACTGCTCTCTCCCAGCTCTGTGCCAGTCACATATAGACACTCAATATACATTGGATGTCAAAGAGCTTTTCTTTTTCTGCAAACCATACTTACCACTTGATGGGATTACACATTGGATTTTCTCACCTTCTCTTATATAAATTTATGCTAAGACACAAAAGGCATATAACTTTGTAGTTGTTTTTTGCAATAGACATGTGCTTTGGGAAAGATGATTGAGGCACCTCTTTATAATCTTAGAATCCATCATAAGATTCCTTCTACAGAGATTATAAATGCTTTGATTTGCTGTAATTAAGTCTTCAGGTAATATCTATAATTCATGGATCTAACTGTTTAATAAGAAATTTCAATTTACCAATAGCTTCTTACTTATTAGTATGTGCCTTCAAGTGCTAGATGTACTAAAAAAAGAAAGATCATTTTTGTTCTGGTAGCACACAGATACACTGCTCCATTGATATTCTGTAGCTAGCTTTATTTTACTTAGATTCTAATTGAAATATTTCTGTCTCAGAAGACAGGATGAAATAAAGCTCATTTAAGGTGTCCAAATTAACACACTAAGTACAATTAGTGTATTTTCCACCAGAAAGTTGGTCACTATTTTCCGATTTTACCTTCGTTTTGCATTAGAAGCTGTTGGTTAGTCTGGTATCTTCTCTCCTTAACTCCAATCATCACATTAAATTCTTGGAAATTTTAGGTGCCAAACACATGTAGAATTTACATACACACATGCATAATTTACATACACACATATACAATTCACGATATAGCCATAAGGTAATTAGCAATTGGTTACAGTTTGCTGCTAATGAGGAAGAGGTTACAGATTTACTGTTCCTCTGAGTCTGTCTTCTGGCCCAATTCCACTGCCATAGATTCTACCCGGACCCCTGGGCTGCTGTTTCACAAATGTCATTTGTTACAGGAGGGGGCCACAGAGGAGGATGTGTGTGCTTTTCTGCCAACCCCCTACCTCTCTGGGTCAGGGCTCTCAGTATTTTCCTGACAAATGGCATGGGTAGGGTGCATTCCATCTTTGCATCCTCTCTGTGTCAGGCGTTGTACACAGGGAATGGACAGTGAAGTATTTTTAAATCAACAGCACCAGTAGCACCATCTTTATGTAGGGATGACAGCTTATTGTTAAATATAGTTTGGGACAAGCTTAATTGTGCAACTGAGAAGTATTTTAGGAAGTATTTGAAACTTTAATCTGTTTAGTCTTACTAGATGAAGATTTGTCTTTTTTTCATCAAGTCTTTTGTTTATTTCTTTTTTGTTTCTATTTCCCTATTTCATTCTTTCAGATACCTTTAATCAATATCTCTTCCATTGGAAAACAGGTCAAATGATGATGTGGAGGGTGATCCAGGGGAAATGTGTGAAGTAGAAGGCTAGAATTCGAGTGAAAAAAAATAGTATCTTGGCATCATTTGCTTTAATATCTTGGTTTTATTCCTTTAATATAACAACTGTTTTTCATGTAAAAGGAAGTTGTGAAACAAATGTTTATATAGTACATTAGGGATTAAAATGCACTTGCTACAAAGCTAGATTTATTTCTTTTTATCTTAAAGACATAAAACTTGATATCACATTTAATTTTGTGAAAGAACTTGTTCTATGTTACCTAATCCTTGGAATTTTTTTGCTTTATCCTCTATTGTGGATTAAAATAAAGGATTTTTTAAATTTAATTTACAAACTACTTTACAAATATGAGAAAAGTTATAAAGTCTAGTTAAAAACCAAAACATTTATTCCATTCTCATTATTCATGGTAGTTATGTTCTATAAAGTTTCTGCAAACACTGAGTTAGTGAATACTGAACCATTTGTTCCTAGGGTAAAGATAGAGTTTGGTTCATGCAAGCCTCTGGCCACATTTTCATCCCCTATAAATATATGACCTTATTTTATATGCTTTCTGTTTAATAACATCTTATTTAATGTATATTGTTGATGCATTGTCATTGTACTCACAGCCAACAGCACTAAAACTCTTGCCCCAACGAAGCTTATCTAATACCTGTATTTTCTTCGTAAGGCACATCACAGCCTTCTTGTGCTTAGGATCACTAGACAGAACTTAAGCACTTAAACAGCGAGTCATTATAAATAGCAGAATCATGAACAGAAATCATAAAAATGAGAAAAACGAAATTGACCGTGAAAAGAACACTTCTTTGTAGCATGACAACTGAGACAAGAAGGCAGAGGATCACCTTGTTAAGCTCTAGCTGGGAACATATACATGAGAATACTCAATTTTTTTGAGGCTCTGCACATGTTGGGAAATGACCACACAAGTGCTGTGAGTGTTGATTTTGGAGTTACAAATTAATTTTAGAGAGTAGGTGAATTTGCAAATACAGAATCCATGAATAAGGAGGACAGACCATGTATGCATTCTAGACTAGAAAAGGGAAAAGTTACTCTCAGTCACTTAATGAGCCAGTGAAAGGCCTTGGTTTAGTGTTTCCTCCCATCCCTTTGTTCTTTATTTGCTTAATTAAGTGACAAATTCTAATTAGTCATGCCTGACTAATATAATTTAGGAAAAAACCCATGTCTTCATTCCTCTCTACTTCTAACTCTGGCCCTGTATCTGGAATATACTGGGCATTCAATTAATGTTTCTTAAAGGAATGCATGAAATCTTTTCCTCATTTGGAACTTCATGGAGTTGCTGAGAACATCAAAGTGCATGTGTGTGTGTGTGTGTGTGTGTGTGTGTGTATTATATATATAACATATTATATATATAATGTGTGTGATTATAGTTGTAATCACACACATAAAAGATATCTATATTGAGGATTTTAATTGTTCTTCATAATGTAGTAATTGACATTCATTTCATTAACATAGGATTTCTATGCTGTAAAACAGGGTTCCTGTGTAATATATGTATTTAAATATAAATAATGAACTAGTTGCTCCTTTAATACAAGGGCAGGAGGAAGAGGTTGGTTAATGAAAAGGAACTGTGTTAATTTTGCAGTTAACAAAGAGGAAGGACTTTTGAACTTATTTATCTCCTGGAAACAAAACATAAACTCATAACAATATCACATACATCAGCCTTACTCTGTTTCATTATAATTACAAATGTATTCTACCTGGGTCTTTTCCTAGTTGTTAGTCATGTGAAAAACAAATTAGATAAGTAAATCATACAATTTTCTTCACACTGATTTTAGTTTCCTTTTTTACTCTTGCTTCCTCAGAAGGAATTAAATATCTAGCAGTAGGAAGAAGCCTCATTCTTGGCTTTCCTATGAAAGTATTTTTAGGACCATTGATATAAACTTAAAAAACAAGTAATTTGGTTCACATAAATAGGCAAGTAAGAAAATTTTCTGAGCGCTGTGATTTTCAATTAAACACTATTACTATCACTCTCCAAATCAGAGAGATTTTTAAAGGTCATTTTTTTCTTTTGTTTTACTTATTTTTTTTTTTGAAATATTGACTGATCCATGTTTGCACTGGCTAACTCAGAAGTGTTTGGTCTATGCTTTTTCAAAATGATTGTCAGCAAACGTAATGAGCCTTGGTCCAGTCCAGTAGCTTTGCTAACATATGTCTACAGAAGGATTTTTAACATCCTGCTGACTAGGCTGGTCCTATCCAGCCTCACAGCAGGAAGATTGTCTCTTGCAGCTCAGCTTATAAATATAACCTTTGTGTGTTTGGAAATACCTTGTCTGAGGCAGAACTTATGCTCACCTTTAAAACCAAATATTCATTTTGAAATCAGTGCAAAACAGTAGAAAGTAAAACTAGAAACCATTCCTCTTACACGTTTCATGATTTTAAAAACTGTCTATTATTTGTATCTCCTTCTTTATTGCATTTTCTGTTCTGTACAAGCTCTGGAAATCATAAAGGTGTTCCTCACAAATTGACCATCCAGAAATGCTGACTCTGTATTTTAAATCCTATAAAAATATCTAAGTGGTAGACATCTCGTTTTCATTAAAGATGCTTTGCTTCAGGATCGTCAAAGGCTGTGTTATTGCAAACAGAGCAACTGCTGAGTGCATGAAGCTTGATCATTTTGGGCACTGAGAAGCTGTCTGTGGTATCTGCACATATTTAATTACAAAGTTCCACTTGGCTTTGCCATACATTTATCTATTACTGTTTTACTTGCAGAAATCAAGAGTCAGCTTTTATAGTCATTCAGTAACTCCTCTTAAAATAATTCCTTTATAAATAAAAGTTATTATATTAGAAACAGTGTCTTCAGAATCACAGCAGAGGTTAATATAGCTAATGTAATTAGTAAGTTTTTTTGATTCATCACATCCCAGGAGGTAAATCTTATTGGGGGAAAATGAATATCTTACTCCAATTAAGTACCAATGTTTTTTAAAGATTTTTTTCACCCCGAGTCATGGGTTTATGGTAAAACCCAATAAATGTGTATTGATTAGTTGTTTGGATATAAATACATAGATGCATCACAGTGCTTTGGGTTATTTTATAAAATAAACATGGTCTTTTCAATAATAAAGTATTATGCATTTATTAAAGTTTAGAAATGCTGAGGTATAAACTGCAAAAGAAAATTTGCTTAGCTGGAAAAGAAGTAGCCTAAACTTGAAGCTACGTGAATCTTTCCTTCTGTTTTTCTGAAAAAGAGAAGTGAGTGTAAAACAAACAGAAATAACAGATATGAATACTTATTCAGAAATCAAAGGTCCAGCATTGTATGTTCTAATGTTTGGTGAGCTAGTGTGCAATCTTCTACAACTTTCACCTCTGTTCTTCTGTCAAAGGCTCCAAATAAGGATTTGGAGCCACTGTGACTCGAAAGTGTCACTGAAGACATTTATTTGTGTGTGAGAAATTGTGATTCTTAATGCTATTGTTTGAAAAGGCTGTAGATTTTTAAAAAAACAGGTTAGAATAAAGTAGGGAAGTTTTGCAATCACTGAGCTAATTAGAAAGATAAATTAATCAGGACTGTCTCAAGTTACCCATGCCATGTTATTTAATTGCATGTGCTTAAAAAAACAAATTCAGACTGATTCTAAAAACAATGACCACTAACACATTCTATCCAAATCGCTTGTAACATTTGTTGTTTAAGAGAAAATCCTCTTTTCTTCCCTTTTCTCACGTTTACTACTGTTATTGGATTTTGGAAGTTAGTCATTCACTAAATCCTTTTAAAATAATTTTTTTCTAAATATGAAATTATATGAGTAACTACATACATGACCACAAGGGAAACTAATATACTCAACATAATTAGTGAGTTTGATTCATCACATCCCAGGGTGGAATACATCTTGACCTTCAGAAATGAAGGTGACCAGAGAAATTAAATGCTGACTTTTTTTCTCCCTCCCTTTCTTTCTTCTCCTTTCCTTTGTCTTCCTTCCTTCCTTCTTTCTTCCCTCTCTCCCTTACTTCATTTCTTCCTCCCTTCCTCCCTTCCTTTCTACTTTTCTTCTTTTCTTCGTTTTTTATTTTGTATAGCATAAATATGATTCCACCAGGTCATTACTGTTTATAAGGCACACAACTTGCCTTCCAATGGCCACCTCAAATCTAACAGGGTTTAGGGAAGGAGCTGACTTTGCATTTCTTGGGAAGGTCTATTAGTGATAAGAGGCTAAAGACACACACAGAATTGCTTTTTTGCATGAACTGTCACCATACCAAAAAGACTGGGGAAGAAGTGGAAGAGCACACAGTATTTAATTATGAATTTCTAGTGCCCCAAAGCCACAGAAGGAGCAGCTGCTTAAACACTGCTTGCCCTTTGACTAATAGCCAAAAGCATTGAAGGGGAGAACAGAAAGGGATTAACATGTATCAGATTTAAACAAAAGTGATACCACCATCAGAACAACAACAACAAAAAGCACATTAAAAAGTAGCATGAAGTCATGTTAAGAGCGAGCTCATGATACAAAATTATAAAATGTTTTGTTTTTTGAAAGTAACTCTTTGTTTTTTTCTGTTCTAAATTATCCCTCTCTACCAGAATCCCTAAATAAAAATGTAAAAGTAAGTGTTAGCACCACTCTAAAACAGTGAAAGTTCAATTCTCTGCCTTTGGATATGTCATTTGAATTGGAAGTGTCCTGATGCCAACTGAACACCATTTTCTAAGCACAGAAAAAGGGTTGTTACAGCCAAGCAACCACTGTCGCTTTTCTTTTGTTCTTCGTTACTATTAACTATTTGAAACTTACCAAATGCTGGACAACTTACCTGGTGAACAGGGATGTTCCATTCCACTGGTTCCAGGCTTATGTTTCAGGTGATGGTTGTGAGTAGATCTGAACAATCATCTGCTCGTTTGGTTTGAGTTTAGAAGACAGAACCATGCCACCCCTCCTTCCTAGAGGAACTTGGGAATCACAGCACAACTCTCTCAAAAACAAACAGAAACAAAAAAAAAAAAAAAACAAACCAAAACACACCTGTAATGTCCATCCTATCTATTGATTCTTCTATATTTTTGTTGTGGTGGGGAGTTTAGGCCCCTCTTAGCAAATGCTATGATTTGTCCAGCAGATCCTTTGAAATATACTGCCTGAAGTCTCTTGGTGCCTCAGCTAAAATTTCTATTTTAATATCTCATTATGTATTTGATTACCTGATTGGCAAATACTCAATTTTTTTTTGTCCAAATTGGTAAATTGGACAATCCTGGCCTGTCACTGAGTTAAGACCTATAACCAATATACAGATTCTTATATCTTTTGTGGACTCGTGTTGTAAGGAACAAAAACTGAACTCAGGCTACCTAATACAAAATGGAATTTATTACTTCACGTATCAAAATCATGTGAACACATGGGTAGAGCTGGCATTAGAGATATATGATATTAGGATGTTAGTCCTGTCACATGTCTCACACACCTTTTTCTACTTCTCTTTCATTTTTATTTTTCATTGACTTCTCCAGGAGTTTACAACCATGGTCCTTGGCAATTTCTGATGCATACTTTTGACTTTTATAGTTTCATGACTATGAGGAAAAAAGGCTTTGGATATTCTTAGGCAATTATTTTGACTTCCCAGACTCGGGTCACCTCTTGGATCTATCGCAGTGGCTTGGAAAAGTTAGATGCTGTGGATACCCCAGCTCAGGCCATGAGCCCACACTGGGACAAAATGGGGGTTGGGAAGTTATTTAAAAAATGGGAAGAGGTGGGAGGCAGACAGGAATAACAGTTGTCCATTGTATCATGTTCTATACATTTATATAGACTTAGAGCAGAATAAACTTATGTTCATGTTTTTTTAAGGGTTGTTGAAATATATGTGCATATATCTATATCAGTAAAGTACTTAGTGAAGTCAGGGAGCCAGGGCAAAGGGTCAGGAAGAGTGGGAAGGAGAGAATATGCATTCAGAAGAACAGAAGGAAGAGCAGGGAAATCCTGAAGTTCATGTGTGAGCAGAAAGTATTGATAGGAGGGGTACAAAGTACAGGGACTAGGGCAGAGTCCTGGTTAGAGAATGGGGAGATAAATATCAGGGAGAGAGACAGAGACCATGACAGAAAGGCATGCAGAGTGACACAGGTCCATGAATGGGGAAGAGAAGAGGTCAGAAAAGTGTCATTTGTGGGGGGAAAATTAAAGTGCTATTATTATTGTTATTATCTCTGCATCTACTCACTTTTGCCAATTAGAATATTTTGGCATTATTGGGAGGCATAATGTATAATGAGAATTGTGGGTAAAATTGATTTCCAACTTACAAATGCCATTCGATGTGGTATGAACAAATAGAATAACATTTCTCAAAGAATGGTGCTATTTTTAATCAATGGAAGATGGAACATATTATATTTTAAAGTCATACAATACTTCAAGCATTGTGAAGAGAGAACAAAGCTGCCTCACATAATGAATGAAGGGTGCATATTACAGAGGTACTTGTCCCGATAGAACACTTCAGATACCATTTGGCTGCTACTTCTCTCTGGATTTGCTTTATATCCCACGGAGATGATCTGACCTTAAGCTTTTGTTAGCTTCAAAGAGAGTTCTGTTCTTGCCTCATCTCTGCAGTACTGAAGAAATAGACCTTTGGTGAACAATAAGAAGCCAGATGGATTTTAATATTGTGAATTCTTCCCTCTGATGCAGGAAATGTTATCTGGGCCATCTCAGTGGGCTAAGGATTACAGAGCTGGATTAGACTTCAAAATACAACCTGACTCCATAGGTCTGGTGTAGCCGTAAGGCCCAGAGGTAGAGTATATTAGGTGGACATCTTGATAATCATCTGTGATTACGTTAACTAACTCCTAAGTGGATGCGTCACTTCTATCAGAGTATATACAAGCAAACTTCCTCACTCTTTCCGCACTTATAACTCAGGAAAGAGATAATATATCAGCATGTCAACATGGGTTGGATATATCTAGTGAGATCTCTCTCAGAAGTTCAGTATATTATATTAAATAGGCATAAAAATGTGTTCTTTCAGTAAGCATTTATTAGAACCTGAGATGATACCATAGGTCAGATTGTTAAAAAGAGATCCTCATGAATCACAAATCTGACCAAATCTCTAGCTTTACTAATAATTTTAAGGATACAGGTCATCACATGGGATGGGCAAACCAGGGAGAGATCCTCAGCCTCCAAAGCACCCCCCTTTTAAAAATTTTATATTTATTTATTTTTATTTCAGAATATTACAGGGGTACTAACTTTTTGGTTACATAAATTGCTTTTGTACTGTTTGAGTCAAAAGTATTATATAAGTGTGCCCATTCCCTAGATAGTGTACATTGTACCCGTTAGGTATGAATTTACCCATCCTCTCCTCCCCCGTCCCACCTGCTGGATTTTCAATGAATGCTATTTCCATATGTACACATAAGTGTTTTGCTGCATCAAAGCATACATTGGGCCCAGTTTTATGTAGGAGGTTTCTAAGTGATGTGTGCAGTTAACATTATTGTTAGGTCATGAAAATCTCCATTTTTATATTCAGATAGTTACACAGCTTTTTCCAGGAGACCATGCCCCATAACTCCATAGATTCCAGGTTTGTTTACCACAAGCAATGCTAGACAGTGAGCATTTCATAAATAAGTAACATCTTACTAGTAAATGTCATGAACTTGCTTGCTGAGGAGGGTCTGTCATTAGCATGTTTAAGTGGAGGTTTGACTGGGTCACCTTGTTTATTTCCAGGGGGTGTTTTCTTAGTAAAGGGAGAGAATGAATGGCAGACCTGCTGCTTGATCATATTGCTCCTAAATACCTTCTTGATCATGTGGATACAGAGATTAGCAAAACAGTCCCTGCCCTCAAATATTTTTGCCACCTAAGAAGATGAACACAAAATCAATGCCAGAGATAATGAATATAAACCCTAAACATAGTGTATGGCATAGAATAAGTCTATCAATAGATAGAAATATTTTTAAAAATAGTATTAACAGTGCAATATTGAAGTGTTATAGCATGGTTAAATCTTATAAGGATGGTGGAGTCTTAGTGGACAATGTAATTTGCACCAGTTTCAAATTTATTCATTCTGCTGACATTTATTGAGTAATCTTCCAAAAGCCAGACACTATGTGAGTTGAAATGAGACAAAATTCTTGGTTTCCCTGAGTTTTCCGTCTTGGAGGAGACACAGGTAAATAAATAATTGAAACACATTATAATAAGCGTGTTTTAAAAAATCTGTTTGTGAGGTATGGGAGTGCACCATACTCAGCCTCTAGAAATGCAGAGAGTTTCATCAATGTACAGATTAAGTCTTGAATTGAGCACTTACTGGGTAGATAAGAAGGACAAAAGGCTTTTCAAGGGGAGGGAGTGAGATGGACAAAGTCGGCAGCATCAGTGAACATATGACCATGGGGGGCCATGAATAGAATACTTACCTTTAGTTACCTTTTGGGTGATGATGATCTGGGAAAATGCTGGAAAAGTAAGTTGGGGTCAGATGATAAATGAGGCCAATAGCAATAAAAGATAATAACTAACAATTTTTGAGAAATTACTACATTCAGGCACAATATTAGGTATACATATTGTGGTATTGGATTTTCATGACATATTAGGAGGACATATTATCTTGATTTATAAATGAGAATTTAGTCTGGCAGCTAATTAAATATGGTGTCAAGATTTTCCCCCAGAACTGCTTTGCTGTAAACCCATTCCCTCTCCATGGCACTGTGTTAGGCTTGGAGGTTTGCACATTGTGCTTACCTGATAGGGAAGCAATGAAACAGCATCAGCAGCAATGAGTGGCTTCAGGAGGGCAATTAGTCACCAGCCATAGTGAATGTCAGTATGCCTCTGCAAATACCCACAGGAACAGAAATCCTAAGAATAGTGAGCTTGCTATGGAGATACAATATCAAAACAAGTCCACTACCAGCTTCTCCCTCTGTTTCATCCAGATTATAGCTCCTGGCCTCTCTTCAACAGGAAGTCCTTGACCACCTCTACCTTGAAGGTTTTAGTAGGAAAACGACAAGATCAGTATTGGGTTTCAGAAAGATAAACTGGCCATGAATTTGAAGGAAAGTGACTGCTTAGAGAATATGTGGTTAGAGAAAAATTGTTAGAAGCCTGCCATAATATTCCAGAAATGAAGTAATAAGAGAGATCTGGAGAGGCGATCATAGATCAGTTGATTGAAGCTAACACTAATAAGACTTGTTGAGGGCATTGAGGTGACCCAAGCTTTCAGCTTGGATCACTACCATGAGTGCCACAAGAAGAAAACAAATGCACCTTTGGATTTGCAGAGTTTGAGGAGCCTGAGTGTTGAAGTTTATTTGTTTCAGATGGGGGTAGCCTGTAGGCAGGGAGGAATTTGATCTGTTACAAAGACAGGTGCTAGGGTAGAAGACATAGATTTGGGTTCAGTTATTAATAACTTTGTGAGAGTGAATGGAAAAGCATATTCAACGACAGGACCTTACAAGGAGATAGGACACAATGTGGTAAAGCTATAATTTTTGCTGTATTTCTTCATTTTACTTTGCCCAAACATTTTTTACAAGTACTCTTTATTTAAGCAGCTCTTATTCACAAAGTGCCTACTCCGTGCAAGGCGATGTCTTTGCCAGTGAGGACACGATGATGGGCAAAGCCTGAATGCTTCTTGCTCTCTTGAGTGTATAGTCTAGTAAGGGAGATAAACATCACCAGATGTCACACTAGTGAATGTGTAAGTCCAAACTGGGATAAGCGCTCTGGTGTGAAAAGTCACATTTGTCAGGGAAACAATAACAACAACAACAACAAAGAAAAACCCAAAATAATGTAACAAAAACCCTCGTGATACTGATAGACCTTCTAAGAAAGTACAGCTAGGTGGAGTTCTGAAGTGTAGAGAGTTGCTATCTAGGCAAAAGGTGATGGAAGTGAAGGATGCTCCAGATGGAAAAGCGTAGGACAAAAGATTGGAGTATTTGGGAAGTTAGAAGAACATGCAGTTGGAGCCGAGGAAGGGAACAGGGAGCAGTGAGAGTTGTATGCAGGGTCCAGACTATTCAGAATTTAATGAACACAATACGGATTTTCAATTGTGTTCTAAGAGTAATGAGATGCCATTGAAGGTTTTTATTTTTAAAAGATCATTGACCCAAATCTTTTTTACTGGGATAATACAGCCAGATAGGCAGTGCTGAGGAATCAGGGCAAAAATAGAAGCGATTCATCATCTTCCCACAGGGTCTACTTAGGAAGGAGCTGAGCCTCATCAAGCTCTTTCCATCGTTTTTTTTTTTTTTTTTTTTTTTTTTTTTTTTTTTCTTGCACAAATATGCATGACTGGCTTAATCTGCAGACCACTTTTTTGGGGAGTCACCTGGTGCTTCAAATGGCAGATGACACATCTCTGGAGAAACTAGATTGTTCTGGTTGTACCAAAAAAGAATGCAAAAGGCCACTATTGCTTGCTGCTTAAGAGAATTCATTGCCAACCACCAATGGGCAATTCTAACCTAGTAAACAAGCAAAAATGACTTCTGAGAGCCAGCAGTTACTTTTTGAGTGCCATTAGCCCCCACTGAATAATTCAACACTTAATGGAGGTGATTTTTGGTTGCTCAGAGAAAGGGATTCTTTTGCAATTATATAGCTTTTTACTGAGATTCAGCATTGTCTAGTTAAAAGTACGAGAAGAAAATGTAGAATTCTTGCTGTGAAAAATCACTACTTCTGAAGAGATACAGCATTGCCAACACCATTGTCGTCATATGATTACTCTATGGAAATTGCTTCCTTTCCTGTGGCTCTTCCTCCAAAAAGAAGTCACTCTTTAAGTGACTGGGTGGGAGCTTTTGTTTGATCAATTACTCTCTGATAAATTACACTGCAGTCATACCTAATCATGGATAAACTTTCTTTCCTTTTTGACTGTGTTAGCTATGTTGAATTCAAATTGCATGCTAAACCACAATGTTTATGAAAACAGCATATCTCCAGAGCTAAAATGTATTTGTGTTAATGGTATGTTAGTAGCAAAGAATGACAGTTTGAGTTCTTCCATTCAAGGGAAAGATCTCTGTAGCAAGTGTCAACTTAAAAATCACCAACTTATAAATTTAGAAGGAAGAGCTTTATTTTTTATAAAGGGTTACAGTCTGCAAGGCACAGCCATCCTGATAGGCTGGGAAGCTAGCCTCTGGCAGAGACCAAAAACAAGCACTTCAAAGGAAGGAGGGTGGAACAGGGATATATGCTGAATAGGTTAGTCAAGTATACATATTCAGCAGGTTATAGGAGGGCGGTGAATATTCATGAAGGAGGTCCTAACACATGCACATTGAATAAACATGCATGTTACGTATGACCCACATTCACTTTGGGGTGGAGATTTAACATTTAAATGTATTACAGTTAGGCCCTACACCTCAAAAGGCGAAGCAGGGACATGAAGGCACTGAAGTGCACAGCCTCAATAAACCAACCAGAACCAGTCCATGGTCAGTGGTCTCTTACCAGGAGAAAGTTACTGAAGTCAGTCTCTTGCCCAAGCAAAGTTATAGTTATGGCTTGTGGAACAGGAGGGTCAGTTAGTCAGTGTCTGGTGGTAGATGAGCTGCAATTGTTTCATCCTGCTTATCTTGAGGCCAGTGCTTATTTAGCTGTTAGAGAAAAAGAAAAAC
>JAQIFY010001073.1:0-14501 GCA_028533085.1 Varecia variegata | reverse complement strand
TGTTGAAATAACTCTAGAATGCATTCCGAGAGGAGGAATTCTAAGATTGAAGGTATATGCCTTTGTAACTTGATAGCTAATAATGTCAGTGTGCCCTCCACTAAGCTTACATCGTAAAAATTCCAACTCGAATGTTGGGGAGCGTGTTTCCCCTCAGCTTCACCAATTCTGTTGTGTTCAAATATGTGATATTTTGCTAGTCTGACAGGTGAACATCATTAGGGGTTCTTTACACGTTATGTGGATTAGCTCCGTGTGTGTGATATGTTTCAAATATATTTTCCCACTTTGTTGTTTGTGTTTTAGATTTCCTTAAGAGGTTTTTCCTCCAAAAAGGCTTTCATAAAAGGACATATTTTATGTCTTTAACTTTAGTTATCTTTTTAAATTATTAATTCAGGACTTTGTGTTGGACTTCCAGCTCTGTCTCTTCAACTCAGGGAGACGGCCAGGGTCTGCCCGGGTTTTCCCTCCCTGCACCTTGGCCTGGAAACTTCCACCGGGCAGTGGGTTGGGGAAACCATAACATGTACCTAGGAGTGGAACTGTTGGGCCACATGTGTGCATTATGCTCAGCTTTGGTGGTCAACAGTCTTCCCAAGCTGCTCTACCGATTTCCAACCTCACGGTTGCCCCATACCCCTGCCAACAATGGTTATATCTGTCTCTAATTTTATTCATTTTGGTGGGAATGGTTTAAATTTACATATTCTTGATGACTAATAGTGTTCAAGAGAGGAAAAGATTGACTGCTCTACGGTCCTTGTCCCAAACTGTAAACAAGCAATCGTGGAACTGGTTTCAAACCAGCGCTAATCAATCAGTCCCCAAATGTCAAGAGATCTCGTGACTTTGCTGCAGTTGTCTTGTTCTGAAAGGCAGCCAATCAGCCGTGACCCTCTCTATGGCGTGGACCTGTATTCTCTGAGTGATACCTTTGATAAACAGAAGTTTCTAATTTTAATTTACTCCTATTTGGTACTTTTTTTTTTTTCAATTACAGGGAATGTTTTAGTGTACTGTGTAGGAAAATTTTGCCTACCACAGGTTATGAAACATTTTCCCATGTTATATTTTAGAAATTTTATTTTTACCATCCACATTTAGATCTGCAATCCTCCTGGAATTGAGATTTTTGTCTGACGTGAATTAGGGATGAGCTTAGTTTCTTATCTGTATCCATTTTACTAGGACTTTTTACACAAAACTATTTATTGAGGAAATAATTTTTTCTTGTTCACCTGCTCTTTCTTCTTTGGAAAGAAAACAAAAGTCCATGTAATTACAAGTCTGTTTCTGGACACTCAGTCAACTTGGAATTTTCCCTGTAGGAAAATCTTTAAATATACATTTAATATTTTTGGATAGAAGGTACACAGATTTCTCCATTTCCTCTTGTGTTTCTTTTGGTTATGTTTTACTAGAAATTTAGCCATTTTATCTAAATTTTCAAATTATTGGGATAAACTTTTTCATTATATTCTCTTTCTTTCTACATTTTACGATGAAAATTTCAGACACATACAAAAGTTAAAAGAATTTCACAGTGCACATTCAGATGCACACCACCTGGATTCTAGAATTTATACTTATTGTACTTTATCATTTATCTAGCCATTTGCCTACCTTCAATTCATTTGTTTTTATGCATTTCAAAGTAAGTTACAAACATCCATGCAATTTCTGCCAAAGACATCAGAATGAATATTATTAACTTGTGTTCAATATTTTTAAATTTTTTTCTTTTGGGATAAAATTTAAATGCAATAAAATGCACATACCTTAGATGTACCATCTCGTGAGTTTCTGACTTTGTAAACCTAACCTTCACCAAGACATAAAACGTCGTCATCACCCCAAAAAGTTTCCTCATGCCCCTTCTCCATAGATTCCCTTTCTAATCTCTCTAGAGCCCATCATTGTTTTGATTTTCATTGTTTCCCATAAGCTACTTTTTCCTGTTCTGATATTTATGTATATGTAATTATACAGTGTGTTCTTTTTAATGTTTTAATGTCTTTAAGATCTAGAGCAATGCTCCTTTTCTCATTCCAGATATTGATAATTTGTGCCTTCTTTCTTCCTCTTCTTTCTCTCTCTTTTTCTTGGCAGGGATGGGGCAGGACAGTAGTCTTGACAGAACAATGTCAATTTTGAGAAAATTTTCAATACATGAAGATTCATATATTGAAAGTCTTCACATATTCAGTATATGAAACTTTTGAAAAGATGTCAAAATGTCTTTTGGAAAGTCTTCAATACATGAAAAGAACAAGTGTGTACTTGTTTTCTATGTTGCCAATTTTTACTATTTGTTGTTTCTTTTCTTCTACTGTCTTTGCATTGAATTAGCTGCTCTTTTACATATTTGATTTTCATGCCTTCTCTTTATCAGATCTATTCATCTTTGGCGACAACCTATAGGGATGGGTTTGTTTGCATCTTACAAATTTTGCTGTTTCATTTTCATTATTACTTGGTTGACTATTTTCTTTATTTCCATTATATTCCTATGTAGATTTGGACCCATCTACAGATGGAGTTATAAAGAAGAATACTGCTTATTTTTACATGGGGGAGTGGAGTGTAGATTCTTATCTTTTAAGAATTAATTTCTAGCTTAATTCTACTATGGTTAGAAAAATAGTACACATGCTTTCAGTTCTTTAACATTTGTTGAAATTTGTTCTATGAATCAGCACATAGTCAATTTTGACAAATATATCTTGTACACTTGAAAAAATATATACTCTGCAATTGTTGGTCTCAATGTTCTTTAAATGGAATAGTATCTCATTTAAGTATAGTTTTTAAATCTTCCTTTTGCTTACTGATTCTCTGGATTTTTTTTTGTGTGTGTGTTATGTTGACATTTTTCATTATGTTTATCTATTTCCCTTTATAAAATTCTTTAATTTTAGTTTCATATATTTTGAAGCTCTGCTATTTGATATATAAAAATCCTAAGATTATTGTATTTTCCCTACTCAGTTGACCCTGTCATTCTTGCTCTTTTTTGTTTTCAGTAGTTTTACTATGATAAACCCTGAGATAGATTAATTGTATTAATATTCTTTCTCCTTGGGTGCATAACATTTATTAAGTTTGTGATCTGATGTCTTTTAACGGCTTGGAAAAAGTATATGCCATTTTGTCTTTAAATTTTTTTCAGCACTTTCTCTGTTTTCTTTCTGTAACTCCAAATACATATATGCTATCCTTTTTTATTTTATTTTATTTATTTTTATTATTTTAGCATATTGTGGGTGTACAAAAGTTTAGGTTACGTCTATTGTCCTTGCCCCACCCTCGAGTCAAAGCTTCAAACGTGTCCATCCCCTAGACAGGGCACATCACACTCATTATGTATGTATACACCCATCCCCTTCCCCACCCTATGCTATACTTTTAAACGATATCTTACTTTACGTAAAATGTCATTTATGCTTTTTTCCTGTAACTTCTATCTTTTTTCTTCTCTGTAAACTTAGTCTGGAAATGCTCTTCTTATCTAATTTCTAGTTCAAGAATTCACTCTATAGCTTTGTCTAATCTACTGATAAAACCATTCTTAATTTCAGTTATGTCATTTTTTTAGTTTAATAATATCCATTTAATTATTTTTTAGTTTCATGTATTCTATGGAACTTCTCCTTTTTGTCATCTAATTTCATGACTATATCAATAAAAGTTATTTTTAAGATCCTGCCTAATGCAGCGGTCCCAACCTTTTTGGCACCAGGGACTGGTTTCATGGAAGACAATTTTTCCACGGACTGGGGGGCACCACGAAGCTCTGCAGTGTCCGTAACAGGCTACGGACTGGTACTGGGGATTGGGGACCACAGTCTTATGGGATCATTAGGCCCATAGACCTTCATCTAGGTCTCTGTGAGTTCTGTTTTATTGTCTGAGATTTCCCTTGATGTTTCGTCACATGGCCATATCTCCTGGTTTGCTTGATAATTTTTGATTGACTATCTGCCATTATATTTGATGAATTAGAGAGATAATTTGAGACTCTGAATGTTGGTCTTTTCCTCTAGGGAAGGTTTCTGTTTGCAGCCAGTAAGCAGTTAGATAAGAGGCAGATAGATCATTTTAATCGATTAAAGCTTTAGTGTTTTCAAGCTATGGTCTTTATGTTTCCATCCCTGTTCCTAATGTGTAAGCTCTGGAGAGTGAGTTCAACTGAAATCTTGAGGTGTTTACAAAGATTTGTTCTTCTGAGCGAGCCTTAAACTCTAAGATCTGCAAGGCTGTCAGTGGCTCTGCTTAGCTTCTCCTCCTCTCACCTGCCACCTTCTCCTCCTCTCAACCGCCACCTTCTCCTTTTATGATCTGCCTCTTATCTGCCACTTTCCAGTCAGCAAACTCCTCAAAAGAAAAAGTAACATCAGCCACCTTTTAGGGCTTCTCTCATTTTCTGGATCTTGGCTTATCAAGTACTTGTTGCCTTAGAAAAGTTTTTTTTTTTTAAATATATTTTTTAGCTTCTCTAGTTCTCAAAGTAGAATGTTCTGTAATCATTTAGTTCACCAGTATCACGATATACCTTTTAGTTTCCTTGAACTACTAAATAGGATTTCAGTTTTCTTACCTGATTCTTAAGATTTTTGAATCCTAGCTATTACAGATGAGGAAATCAGCATACATATTCTTTCCATTTCCTATCCTCTCTCCTTAACTTTATTTTGTTAATTTTACAGTGTCAAGACATAAAGCAAAATAAAAATATAAACTTTATTTCTCAACATAAGCTCCATCAAGTTCAAAACACTTTTTTAAGTGATGATACCAGCCATTAGTCCATCCCTGAAGAACTGAGGGTCCTGGGAATTTAACTGTGTCAATTCAGTCTTTCTTATATTACTAACTGAAGAAAAATTGGTACCCTTTAAAGATTTTTTTTTAAGATTAAGAAACAACAACAACAAAATAGTCAGAAGGAGCCAAATCAGGCCAGTAAGGTGGATGCCTAATAAATTCTCATCAAAACTCCTGCCAAATTGCTCTTGTTTGTTGAGAGGAATGAGCAGGAATATTATTATGATCAAGAAAGACTCTGGTGAAGCTTTCCCCAGCATTTTGTTGCTAACGCTTTGACTAACTTTCTCAAAACACTCTCATAATAAGCAGATGTTATTGTTCTTTGATCCTCCAGAAAGTCAACAAGCAAAATGCCTTGAGCACCCCAAAAAACTGTTGCCATGACCTTTGCTCTTGACAGGTCCACTTTTGTTTTGACTGGACCACTGCCACCTCTTGGTGGCCATGGCTTTGATTGTGTTTTGTCTGCAGGATAACAGTGGTAAAGTCATGTTTTGTTGCCTGTTACAGTTCTTTGAAGAAATGCCTCAGGATCTTGATCCTACTTATTTAAAATTTCCATTGAAAACTCTACACTCGTCTGCAGCTGATCTGGGCATAATGGTTTTGGCATCTATCGAGTACACCTCAAATCATGGCTTGGGTCTGGCAAAGTCATAACATGTAACCAAAATGTTTGCACCCCCATAATATTCTGAAATAAAAAAAAGTACATACCTTAAAAAAAAGAAAGTTTGCTCGACTTTAATTTTTCAATCAGAATTGTGTAAGCTGAACCAATTAAGATGTCTATGGTTTTGGCTATTGTTTATGCTGTTAATCATCAGTCCTCTTCAGTTAGGGCACAAACAAGATTAATTTTTATTAATATTCTGCCACTCAAATATTCAGGCTTATTTTAGTACTTGTCTCACTATCAAATATGGTTAATGTGGACCCTAAGTCTTTCTGACACAGCCTCCTTAATCACCACTTGGCTGAAGTTCTTCCTCTAGTAGTTGTTTTTTAAAGTTCTTCAGAATAATATTCCCTGGGTTCTTGAATGCTCAAAACTGTTTGCCTGTAGCCTCTATACTTCAAATAGAATTGGTCTGTTATGAAATCCTTGCCACTCTCTCTCTTTAAAGTACCTTGCAGATGTTCCTTTATGTTCTAGTTAACTTGCTCTTACATGTTATACTACTCCAATTTGTAGATTAAAGCTTTCCTTTATTTCAGGAAAGTTTTCTTAAATTCTATCTTAAGCTTTTGTTCTCTTCCATTATTTTGTGTTACATTTCTCCTTCTAGGGGTACAACTGTCCATATGTTATGTATCACCCACTTGCTTTTCATTGTCATATGTCCACATTTATTAATATACATTTTTGGTATTCACTCCTCTTGTTTCTATTCTCCAAGCCCTATTTTGTGTTTCTTTGCTGGGTCTATTCACCTTTTTTCTTCTACTGAGACTTCATTTATTTAAAGGTGTTATTTTTTGTCCTGCTTCCTTACTGGGCTCTGCAAGTTTACATTTGTTTCATCCATTCTTGCTCTCTTGCCATGTTCCCCTTTAGTTCTTGCGTTTCTACCTAGTAGTCTCCTGTTGTAGAGATCATTCTTCCTTTAAGTTTTTTTAATTTTAAACTCATGACAAAATATTTGTCCACATTTTTATTTGCTCCATGGAACAGTTACCCTTATGAGTATTTTCCTTCATCTTTTAAGAAATCTTACTACTCTTCATTTCTGCATTGTAATACATTTGTATACTTGATGAAGAGTTCTTTTTATCTCTTATCGTTGAATGAGTTTAGTTTTCTTGCACTAGCTGTTTGCAAAGGTTTCCCATATCTGTGGAGGGTCCGTATATAAGGCATCTTCTCAGATACCAAAGTCTGACCAATTTCTGAAGATATGGCTTGTGTGATCAGTTAGGATGTCCTGTCTCCTCTGCTGCTCTGAACCAAACTAGATCCAGGGGGACCTTCTGCTGTCATCCGGGAGGCCCTGTTTCTACGGGGCTGTTGCAGACAAGGGCTCTGGCTTTGCCCCTCAGAGTGCTGTGTTCACCTTCAGTAAGTACATTTTTGGTGGCATTTTCTCTAATGTGGGGTTTTTGGATTCACTGTGATATCTCTCCTAGGTTTCTCTCAACTTCCCCCCTCTATGGGCTATGCATAACTTGGCTACTTTTGGCAGCCTTTAACACATATTTTTAAATATTTTTTCTGTTTCACTGAAAATAAAGCTTGTGCATTGGCATTTTATTTTCCTTGTTACTTTTGAGTGGTTTTGAGAACAAAAGGGGAAATGTCAAGCAGCCAGGTCAAATCTTGTACCGGTGTCTAACCATGTGGAGACAGTGATTGGTGTTGCATGTGTACATGCAGAAGTGGGGAGGAAGGCCAGGTGTCCATGTCATGGAGAGAGAACACTGGGAGACTCAAGGAAGAAAAGGTTAAAGCTGGTGAGGAGGAGTCAACTGCTAAAAGCCAAGAAGAAAGACGCAGGTGAAGATGTCTAATGGATGCGTGGATGTGTGTGTTTATGAAGTGTCGTGCACTGTTTATTATGATCCAACTCTTTTATCTGTCTGTGAAGTCATCAGTGAAATATTCTTTCTCCCTTGTTTGAAGTGTAATGAATGTTATTTTGGGGGATGAAAACAAAAAACTTGCTCCAAGTTTGGTCTCTGGTGAAAATACAGATTGTTTGTGGCACACATTCACATACGGTTTACTCTGTGGTCCAGGAACTTAGCTAACTGGTCAGGAATTGTGGCCTATTGAAGATGAGAAGTAAATCTTTGGGAATAAATATGACAAGAGAAAAGAAATGTCTGGGAGGGGATGCAAACATAAAAGATGTTAATCACGAGGAACATTTCTCAAATCTGCCACTGCCCTGGCATGGGCTCAGCCATGTGAAGCTGGGGTGGGCGGCTGGCAACAAACACAGGGTTTATACGTACTGAGAAGCGGGCAGGGGAAGAAAGAAAAAGCTGGGGGTGGGGGGAGATCAGTTCTGCTAGGATGGATCAGAGAGCATTTCATCCGCATCTCCAAAATCTATACGCATTGCATGCAAGAGATCCCTGGGATCACCCAGGCCAGGGAAGATGTGCCCATATGGATGTGCGGTGATGGTGGTTGAGAGTCAGACGTGAGCTGTATGTATCCCAGGGAAAGTGGAAAGACAAAAACCCTCTCAAAGACTCATGGGCCAACTCACACAAGGATTAACATTGATTCTCAGTGTAATCTATGAAATATTTTTGTATTTTTAAATACTTTATTTAAATTTTTAAGTATAACTTTTTGATATTTTGTCTATTCATAAGAATGATACAGGGGGAAAATTCTACAAAACTTCTTCCTTAAAAAGTTGAATTTTAAAATGCAAGACTTGAACTGCAACAATGAAGATCTTCTCTGTAGATGCTTCACAGAAAACTGAGAGGAATATTCATCCATTCCAAGCCTTCACATCAGAATCACAGGTGCTAATAAAAAGACGCACTGTCCATTTTGCAGTAATTGCTTTCTATACATTGTGTAATCCATGAAGGTTATGAAAAACCCACTACAAAATCGGGGAGTCAAATAATAGGTTATTACAAAGTAATAATAAAATGACAAGTGTGTGTGCATGTGTGTGTGTGTGTGTGTGTGTATGTTCACAGCCAGATCCTGTGAGACTGTGGAAAATAAAACTTTTAAAGGTGATGGATCAATTTCCTTACAACCTGGAAATTAATCCCCTTGAAGTTTAGGACAAAAAGGGGAACATGGGGAGGTGTTCTTACATATTTTAAGACGACCCTCCTCTGGTGTAGAATGATCAGGCTGAGGAACTGCAACTTAAGATAATTCTATAAACAATTAAAATAAAAACTTATATAGTAAAAGCCCATATGGCATTACAAAGAAAGCTCCTTCAGTCACCCCTAGCAACCACATGCCAGTCTGAATACCTGTGAAGCTACAGTTCCCGTGTGAAGACCAGCTAGAGGACACTGTGCTTCCGTAAATAATGCAGAGGAACTGGCTGAGAAGCTGAACTGGACTTGAAATTGATCACTAAGAATAGTGATTTACACTATCCAAAATCACTTTTCTGTTCAAGTGCTGTGTATACATAATTTAAGCATATATAAAGTCATTTGGATTTTAACCTGAGATTCCCAGTTTACAATAAATTAAATAAAGGTCAGTGAAATGTTACTTTCTCAGAGATCATTCTGTACAGAACCCCCTGGCTATATTGTGACTTATTACATTAGTGCTTTTGTTTATCTGTAACTGGAGGATAATAATACTTAGTGTCATTTATTTGAAAAACCTTTTCTGGTTGTTGGATTGGTAATACACTAATGTAGTTACAGTATTCACTTGAGGGCCTAAAGGAGGGTTCACACTAAGATTTAGGGATATTATAGGATGGATAGGCTGTGCCAGGGGTCTGGAATTTTTATAAATTCTGTGAACTTGAGGAAAAAAGATGTACAAATGGAAGATGTATTTTTATATATACACACATACACACACATATATAGATCATATGTGTGTGTGTATATATATATATATATACACACACACATATATGTATACACATATACACACTTGTATACAGTTGTCCTTTGGTATCCATGGGGGATTGGTTCCAGGACACCCCTTCGGATACCAAAACTCAAGGATTCTCAAGTCCTTTATGTAAAATGGTATAGTATTTTCATATAACCTATGGACATTTTCTCATGTACTTTAAATCATCTCTAGATTACTTATAATACCTAATACAATGCCTACATATCACTTCATTTGCATGGATTCAACATAGTACTCTGAGAACAGCAAATTCAAGTTTTGTTTTTTGGAATTTTGTAGATTTTTTTCCCTGAATATTTTCCATTTGCAGTTGGTTGAATCCATGTATACGGAATCCATGAATACAGAGGGACCAACTGTATATGTACACACATACATATATTATAAATATATGTATAAATAAATGTATGTTATATGCCTGTACCATATATAGGTATTATATAAGTCACATATAGATATTATATATAGTGCACGTGTATGCACATACATATGCATCTATACACACACATACATGCATATGTAAAAAAATAGATATTATAAGACTTACTAGATTTTGGTCAACATCACTGACTGGTACCAAACCATTTTAAGCATTGTTGGTTTGCAATTGTAGCTAAATTTTCCCTAGCTTGGGTAAGAGTAGCATTAAAATTATAGCATCAAAATTTTATTTCCTTGACTCTTTTCTGACCCACAGAGATGATTTATCTTTATGGATCTATATCACAGTCTATGTCATTATCTTGGCATGAACTCAGCCATCCTCCCTCTTCTACAGGAAGTGCTCAGAGGCTGCTCCTATGTGTCTGCAATGCCGTCCTCAAGCCATACTCCTGTTGGCAGAGGTCTGTTTTTCTCTTTGCCAATGCCCAGAACCTCCCCCTTCTGTCTGCACACACACTTGTCATTCCCCTCTCTGGCCCATCTCTTCCTCAATAACCTGCCACCTTCGCAGTTGACCTCTGTTGCTTCCTGTCTTGTCCAGTTACAACCAAGGGCAAATGTGCTCATCACCTGTGACCCCAGCCCTCTACCCTTCACTCTCTGCCTCCAGCTCTCCTCGAGCCCCCAAACTGTGAGGCTATTCTGCTTTGTTGTTCTCTTTTCCTTTTCTTTCTTGGTCTTTATTCCTATCTCCCAAAGCCCATTCTTCCAATTCTACACTTCAAAGTCAAGGAGCCATACTAGCAAAGACAGAAGTCTCCTTAGAGAGCAGGCGGAGTGGAGAAGCTAGGGGTGTGGACAGGATGCTCTCAGGGGAGGGCTTGGGGGAAGAACGAGGTGGAGACCTCCATATAGATACATTGTGTCTCCAGCACACAAGTGTTTATGAATATGAAATCCTTTTTCTTTAGTATTGTGTTGACGATTGTTGCAAGATGAGAGCAGAGGAAAAGCAGGGACCCCAATAATCATCAACATAAAAGAAGACTTTTGTGGTCAAATGTGGGGGGATTTCTCCCCACCAGCAAGCAAGCAATCGGTTATGCAGTGGACACCAGCTGGATATCCTCCAAGTCAGTTCTGACACCACCAACTTGGAAATAGCGTTGGATCCCACAAGGTGGGGGCTCAGTCCCACAAGACTGAGTCCTACAAGCCCTTTCCAGTCCCAAGTCCAGGCCTCTGGAACTTCTGACTGACTGGTTTCAAGTTTGGGTTCTCATGACCCCCTCTTTAGGTTTGATTAATTTGCTAAAGTGGCTCACAGAACTCATTTACTGGTTTATTACAAAGGATATTTCAAAGGATACAAATAAACAACCAGATGAAGGGATATATAGGAAAAGGTCTGGAAGGGTCCTGAACACAGGAGCTTCTGTCCCCTGGAGTTGGGGTGCACCACCCTCCCAAGCACATGGGTGAATTCTAGTTTACCTCCCTGTAAGCCTCCACATGTTCAGATCTTTGGAAGCTCTCCAAACCCTGTCCTCCAGGCCTTTCACGGGGACTTCACTGGAGGTCTGTGATTGAAGCATGGACAACCAAGCCAAAATGTGATGGGTATAATCTAAATCCGAGACCTGTCTGTTCAGATTCTTCTTGGCCTCTCTGTGCAGCATTTCTTCCTCCAGGGTATGGGGCAGGACTCTTCCTGGAATGAGGGTCTTACGATCCACAGTCAGATTAGAGTCCTGCCTTGAGCAGGTGGAAGGAAGGCAGGAGAGGGTGAGAGAGAGAGAGAGAGATTGATTCTGCTTCCTAAGGCTTGTTTCTGAAGCCTAAAGTGCCCCAACATTATAACAAAAGACTGTGACAAAGGCTATGGGAGTTATGAGCCAGGAACCATGGACACAAACCTACATATATATAAATATATATTTACGTATGTATGTAAAATCACAATAGCACAAGTATGCACACATATTCTAGATACCTACATACTTACATCTTAAGTTAACGTTTAAATTTGAGCCTCCTTAAGAACGAATAAAGGAAAAAAACACAGTATTTCTCAAATTTTAACACACACGTGAACCACCTGGGGATCTGGGATCTTGTTAAAGGAGCACAGATTTTGATTCAGTAGGTCAGACATGGCGCCTGAAATTCTGTCTTCCGGGCCATCTCCCTGGGGTTGCCTGAGGTACTGGCTCAAGGCCACAGTTGGACTAGCAAGGCTATGGCCTATGGGGAACTGAAATGCTTCATAATTCTTAATTTGGGAAATATTTTAATTGAGGTCTCTAAAATCATACTTTATGAATTGGTATAATAATACACTTTTTTGGTTTAAGACTTTTGAGAAATTCATGCAGCTTCTTCTCTCAGAGCGTCTACTGCATCATGTGTGGGAATGTGTGAGGTGCGAGTTCTTGACTAGAAGAAATGCACAAGATTTTGAGCTATTATTTTATAGAAGATAGAGAGAACATACTCATCTCAAGCGTTGTCTTATCAACAGATCCTCCACAGGTAAAAAAACCAATCCAAACAAAAGGCAGGAGGAGTGATGTCACACGTCACCACCCGGGAAAGCTTCTGTGTGAACACCCGGACAGTGAACACCTGGAGGCATGGCTGGTCCCAGGATGGGGATGGCCATGGGAGCCAAGTGGGACCCTGGGAAAAGCCGAGCGTAGAGCCAGTTTCAACATGACACATGAAAGGACAGGGCAAAGTTGGGAGTCGGGGTCAGGAAGTCCAAGTTAGTAGAATAAACAAGAAAGAAAGAAAAAACAAACAAACAAACAAGAAAAATAAGAATAAAAAGAAGGAAAAAGTAAAAGCAAAAACAAACAAACAAACATTTCAGAGAAGGACCGGGCATAGGTAAGATAAGCTGTGTGGGAGGTGGCCTTGTCCCCAGAGGTCCTCACTAGATGGGCACATGAGAGTCAAGGGCCCATCTCGGCATTCGGAAGTCTTCCCCTTTTGCTCACACTGGGCACAAGGAAGCCAACACCTGGCAGGTGACATAGTGTCCTGAGGTCTTGAATAGGCAGGACCACCAAGGAGAGGAAATGAGAAACTGTGGTGCTGGAGTGGGATCTTGTTGCCTCCTGCTCTACCAGCCAACAGGTGTTTCCCAGACCCGGGTTGAGAAGGCGCTGGCCCTCCAGGAGCAGCCAGGGGCTGCGGGGCCCTCTTGCCAGGTTTCCAGATGTTTCTGGGATCACTATCCTGTCCCATTGTTCTATAAGTTCCTATACTAGAACTAATCATTTTACTCTTATTTCTGAAAAAGTATCTTAATTATTTGTGGAAATTTATTACTTCATATTATTTTTAGAATCAATAGTAAGTTCTCATTAAAAAGTGGGCAGAAGACATGAAGAGAAGCTTTTCAAAAGAAGATAGACAAATGGCCAATAAAGGTATGAAAGAATGCTCAACATCACTAACCATCAGGGGAATGCAAATTATTAATAAAACCACAATGAGATATCACCTTACCTCTGTCAGAATGACTCTAAGTAAAATATCCCAAAACAATAGATGCTGATATGAATGCAGAGAGAAAGGAACACTTACACAGTGTTGATGGGACTGCAAATTAGTACAACCTCTATGGAAAACAGTATTGAGATTCCTCAAAGAACTAAAAGCTAACCTACCATTCATTTCAGCAATCTCACTACTGGGTATGTACCCAAAGGAAAAGAAGTCATTTTATCAAAGACACTCTCACTTGAATGTTTATTGCAGCACAATTCACGACTGCAAAGATGTGGAATCCATCCGAGTGCCCATCAATTCATGAGTGGATTAACAAAATGTGATATATATATATATATATATATATATATATATATACCATGGAGTACTACTCTTCCATAAAAAGGAATGAATTAATGTCTTTTGCAGCAATTAGGATGGAACTGGAGACCATTATCCTAAGTGAAGTATCTCAAGAACAGAAAAGCAAACATCACGTGTATGCTCTAATAATTTGGAACTAATTGAAGGGCACATATGGGCACAGAAAGAAGTAAAAATTGTTGGAAACCAAGAAGCGCGGGAGGGAAGAGGAGGAGAGGGTAAAAACCTACCTAACAGCTACAATGAACACTATTCAGGTGATGGGCACACTTAAAGCTCTGACTAAAACATTATAAAAGCTATCTGTGTAACAAAGACATTTGCACCCCCTTAATATTTTGAAGTTAAGAAAAAGAAAAAGTTTCCTCCAAAGTTCTGCTGTGAAATTTATTCCAGTTGGTTTAACTTAATTGAACAATTTATGGGGAATTGACAACTTTATAGTTTCAAGCATCTCATCCATGAACCAGATATACACTCCATTTGTTTATATTTTCTTTTATGTCCTTCGGTAGGGTTGGAAAACTCTTCTCAATAAAGATCTAGTTGGCTATTACTGGTATAGAGAAATACTATAGATCTTGTACATAGTAGCCACAGTGATCTTTAATCATTCTATTTTTTATTGTATTTTCACTACTTTCTACTATTTATTTACTATTTTATTATTCTCTTCTGATCTTTGTTCTGCCTATTATTTTTATTTATAAAAATTATTTTTAATTAATTTTTTATATTATTTTCTTTTTTCTTTGGTCACCAGTAATATATTGAAACTTTTAGAAAATGCTTCTACAGTTTCTTTACTAAACATGAG
>JAQIFY010001072.1:0-14501 GCA_028533085.1 Varecia variegata | reverse complement strand
TGCTAAGATGTGGAAACAACCCAACTGCCCATCAATCCATGAATGGATTAGTAAAATGTGGTATTTGTATACCATGGAGTATTACTCAGCTATAAGAAATAATGCTGATACGACACCTCTTTGGTTCTCCTGGATAGAGTTGTTTTAATTTTTTTAACCTTATATTAGTGTCTCCTGTTTTAGAAATTTATATAAATGAAATAATTTAGTATGTTGGGTGGGTTTCTTTCACTCAATATTATGTCTGTGAGACTTATCTGTGTTGTTATGATTTCCTTGTTCAGTGGTATTCCATTATATGAATATTATCATAATTTATTCTCATGTTGATAGACATTTGAGTTGATTCCAATTTTCAGCGTTGTGACTAGAGCTGCTATGAACATTCTTGTACAAGTCTTTTGGTGGACATAAGTTTTGGTTTCTCTTGGATAAATGCCTAGGAGTGAAATTGCCAGGTCAAAGAGTAAGATATGTTTTAGCAATTCTAGTGGATGTATAGTGATATCTCATTGAGATGTTATCTTATATTTCCCTAATGACTGATAATGTGGAACATTTTTTAATGTGCTCATTGGTCATTTGTATTTTTTCCTCTGTGAAATGTATGCTGTACCTTTGCCTATTTTCAATTGATCATTATCACTAAGTTGTAATCATTCATTATATGTTCTGGATGTCAGATATATGGTATGTGATATTTTCTGTATGTCTGTGGCTTGCCTATTCATTTTCTTAATGCTGTCTTTCGATGAACACAAGTTTTAAATTTTGATGAAGTCAATTTATTAAAATTTTCTTCTATGGTTATCACTTTCTGCATTCTAAGAAATCTTTGCCTACCTCATGTTTTGAAAATATTCTCCTATATTTTTCTTGAAAGCTTTATGGTTTTAGTTTTTATGTTTAGGTCTATGATCTATCTTAATATTAACATACTTGAGATCATATTGTATATATAACTTTATAACTTGTTCCTACCTCCAACACTATTTCATCAACCTTTTCACATGTCATTGAAAACACTTCATAAATAATATTAGGAGCCGTATGACTTTCTATGCTATGAATGTGTCATAATTTATTTAATGATTCCTTTATTTTTGGACTTTTAGGTTATTCTATGTGTGTGTCTCTCTCTGCTGCTATAAATAATGCTTGCAATAAAAATCTCTTTTTTGCAAATACATTTGCATTTTGGATTATTTCTTTTGGGTGCATTTCTAGAAGGGGAATTACTGGGCCAAACAGTATAGAACATCTTTAAGACTCTTAACACACATTAAATCCCTAAATGCTTTCCAGAAGAGAATATGCTCATTTAAATTTTCTCCAACAGCATATAAAAATGTTATCTCATCATATTCTCTCACTGAATACTATCCTTTTTTAAAAACTTTTCCCCTTTGACATGTTAAGGAATTTTTTGCAGTGTCCATTAGTATTTATTTGATTATTGTTTGAATTTTTAAAAGAGATTAAACTTATTTTCCTAATTTTTGAATAGCCAGTTTATGTACTGTACTCACTAATCCATTACTTATCTAAAGGAGTCGTACCTTTATTTCCTATGAGTTTGTTCCAGAAATTTACATATTAAGTATATTAGCCACTTATTTTATGCTCATATTATACTCAGGTTTTGCTTGTGATTTTTGTTTACGATTTTTTTTTTTTTTTGAGACAGAGTCTCGCTGTGTTGCCCGGGCTAGAGTGCCGTGGCGTCAGCCTAGCTCACAGCAACCTCAGACTCCTGGGCTCAAGAAATCCTTCTGCCTCAGCCTCCCGAGTAGCTGGGACCACAGGCATGCGCCACCATGCCCGGCTAATTTTTTCTATGTATTTTTAGTTGGCCAGATAATTTCTTTCTATTTTTAGTAGAGACGGGGTTTCGCTCTTGCTCAGGCTGGTCTCGAACTCCTGACCTTGAGCGATCCTCCCACCTCGGCCTCCCAGAGTGCTAGGATTACAGGCATGAGCCACCGCGCCCGGCCTGTTTATGGTTTTTGATGTTGTTAGTGGTTCTAGTCAAAATTTTTGTCAGTATTATAAAGGCATTTAGAAACATGCCAATAGTAAGATTTCAGAGACAGGGAAGGTTGTAGTGATTAGCTAAGCATAATACCTTTCACTGGGATGGTAGGGTAAGGATTTTCACCTTTGACCTGCTCAGAGATTACTACGTACTCATGAGTAGGTCCTGTTTATCTTCTGCCTTTTTCCCCATGTATAAAACACAGAAAAATATTAAACATTTATGAGACTCCTAAATGACGGTATAATTAAATACAAAGTATTATGCCTGTAAGATATTTTAGCATACATATTGTGTGGTGAGTACAGAATCATTTTCTTTCTTTTTATATATTTGTAGGAGGTAAAAATGTAATAAAAATGTATGTATCATTTCACTTTTATGGTAAAAGTAAATTTATCATATTTTAGAGAAACAATTTCCTAAAAGGAAAGACGTTGTTGAAAACAGGTTCAATTGCCATTATATGTAATACCCTAGGAAAATTAAGGAAGAAAGGTCTTAATTAATGAAGAAGATTCATTCTAAAGACACCCTTTATTATTGGACACAGCTAGGCTTTCTAAAACCTTACCATGGGCAGCTACTTCTCTTGGTAGTTAATATTAGAATTCACAAATGTTCCTTATAAATTTAAACCATGTTACTTATATCAAGTTGCTTCCTCTGCATTATGAAATCGTAGACTTATTATAGATCTGGAAGATTTGAAGACTATTTTGTCTAGTTATATAGTTGTGAGAACTGAGTCCCAAGGAGTTTCGGTATTTTCTCAAAAACTAGTTATTTCCAAGAAACGAATTCTAGGGACCAGACAAGAACCTGGAATCTCTTGCTTTCTACTCTGGAGTTCTTCCATAGCTCCCACACTGAGTAAAGCAAGTTAGTAAATTCAAAGCACAGCTACCTCAAAATGAAAAATAGGCCACTTCAAAATTTGTACTTTTTAGCATAAAATCCATTAGTCTAAAACCCAATATGCTTTCTTGTTCTAAAGCAATGATTTGATTGTGTTTCTAATATACAGATACAGGAGAGAAGCCTCCAAACCCTAGCGTATAGACAATCACGTGTTCAAAAAGAGGTACAAATGATGACTTTCAGAGTTTATTTGTTATTTGCTTATAGAGTGGCTCCTGCCTTACAAGGCTTTCTACCAGATGTCAGAAGGCAAAACTTTTGGAGGTGTCTTCTATTTGCTACTTAAGAAAAAAATTATATGTACATCTCAAAACCTCTTTTTAAATTTACTTCAAAGGAAAAAATATCTGCTGCAAAGACTCTTTGGCTTATTTATGAAAAATGAATTGTCATTTCATTTTAGAACAAGGTAAACAAAGCCATAAAAAGCATTGCTCAGAACTGTCAGAGATGCATACAGCTTTTAAATCAGAAGGGAAACTTGCTGCTGCATATTAAGTCAGTGCTTTGTTATGCCAAACTAAGTAAGTAGTTGAAATGATGAATGAAAAGAAACAGCATTCTAGCGTATATAGTGATAAACATGCTATTTACACTCTTGTTAACTACTGCAGAACATGAGGAATGGAACAGATCCACTGACCTTTGTGGAATAAACTATTATGTGTAGGCTGCATGGAAAGCTTGTTATTACCTAGATTTATTTTAAGTTAGATGGACTGTTGTCTGCACAACATATATAGTTCTAGTAGCTATCAATAAAAAAGAACCTAATTAAATGCTACTCATTTAGTGGCTTCCCCTGAAAACATGTTTTATCTACACAGAACTGTCTGTATAGACATATTAGAAGATAAGAGAGTCTAAAGCTTTTTGAGAATCTTTCTGAAAATTAATCAGGAAATAAGATATTGAATACAGGATTTTTGAAGTATAGTCAATATATTTAACTCAGTGAGCCCAGCTTAGCAAAGTTGTCCATTTTTTTTTTTTTTGGCCATACTCTCCTACAGAACATTAAAGTGTTCTAATTAGATTCTCATAGAATAAACTATAGTGCCAGTTACCTTTTCCATTTTATTAAATTAAGTGCCTATTGTTTGTTTTTTGAAAACTCATGATTATTTGTGTAGCTGATATAAATGAGTTGGTATAAACTTTCTACTAAGAGCCCATTTCAAAGGTGAATAAGCTCAGCTGTGGAGGTAGGTATTTCTGAGTTCCTTAGCAGGTTGAAAGGGTAAATGACAGAACATACAATATCTAGAATCCAACTGCTGGCACCCAGTACAGAGTTCCCTCTAGGACCCAATGTTAAGAATGAGGCAAAGGTAAAACTTAATGTTTTCATTTTGTCACAATTTTCTTAATGAAAATGTCAATAGAGATGTTGTTAAATAAGTAAATTTGCCAAAGAGTTCTTTTTGGGGGAGTTAATTCAGCAGGAAATCTATTATAGTTTCCCTTCATAGGTCAAGAAAAAAATATTCCAATAATGCTCAGGGGATCTTGAAGTACGTATCACAGCTCTCAAAAGAGAATTATAAAATCAGAAATATGATTGCTTAACTGAAGATTACAGAAATGCATACTGAATTCTAACAGTTCTAGTGCATTGCAAGTCTAGCTTTGACATTAACTTGGCATGTGTTTCAGTTCGGTAGAATTGACCCCAAATTATTTTTTGGCAATATGCTTTACAATACTTAGAGAAAAGAATGATATTGGTTGCATAAAGAGCAGTGTCAAGGGTCTTGATGGCACAGAGCAGTGTAGTGGAGTGAGGACACATATTTTCTACAGAGATAAGATGGTCTCTGATGAATATAGAAATAACGAGACCATTCCACCGTAAATACCTTACAAATTCTGCCCCCAAATGGAGCATATTGTTAAAACAGGAAAGGCAAGAATTTAACCAAAATTCTAGTGAGAAATAGAAACAAAAAAAAATGACAGAGTTCATGCAGAATGGTGACTGTCACCCAATGGTCTGATGATTACATCTATTCAGGTTGAATTTTAGATTTGCACTCCTTGAAGCTCAGCAAGCAGGAAAGACCACTCCATTGGAACCAAGTCTAATCATTTCCAGAACATTAATCAGAGACCAAGTCAACATTCATTCTTAGGAAACTATTAATCGATATTTTCTAAAGGGTTTTTTTTGAGCTTTTGAATTATAATTATATGAGTGAGATAAATGGAAATTTTTATTTGGCATGGAAAAGATAATGTGTCAATCAGCATCTTGTTTGTTCTGTAGTTATTTCCTTCTTTCAGTCCTTGTATTTTAGGTCACTGTGCATATGTGTGGATGGTAAAGCTGAACCCTCAGCAACTCTGCTAAAATCAATCAGCAATTTAGTTTATTCACATATAAACTGTTCCATTTCTGACTAATGTTTTATTTAACCAAGGTTATTGCCCTTAATAGCTATGACCTTGAGCAATTTGTTTAACCCTTTAAGCCTTTTTTTTTATCAGAATTATAAAAAGGGTGATAAAATGGGAACAGAAATGGAATCTGGTTCACAAAGTTGTAGTGGGTGATAGGAGATGATATCCATGAAGTAAGTGTTCAACACAGAAGCTGGCACATTAATAAGCACTCAGTGAATGACTTCTGTTAGCATTATTAATGATATATTAAAGCTGTGTGTATGTGTGCGCACGCTCGTGTGCGTGTGCGTCTGTGTGTGTGTGTGTGTGTGTGTGTGTGTGTGTGTTTGGCCTATACAAGCTTGTCTGTTTAATTTTTAATAGTTTTGACACTTTAAAACAAAACCTTTGTTTTAAACACACGTAACACAGGCAGACTTTACTATAACAAACAAACAAATAAGCAAACAATGGCTTTAGAACCAAAGTAGTATGGATGTATATTATAGATATTTACTGTGGATTATTTGAAAATTATATATTAAATATGAGAACATTAATAGAAGTAGAGGGTTTTGATCTGAAACATTAATAGAGGTTAATTAAAGCAACCGGAACATATGATTCTTTACTTATTCTATCTTTTATAAGTTGTTAATATGGAAACTTTTAAAAGTTTCTCCAGCAGAAAATACATGTAGATATTACATTTCATTAAAAAAATTCTTTTTCTAACAATGATACCTCTAGATTATCCCTTTAATGAGGTCTTTAAAATTTCTTCTCTCATTTCTAGCCTATAATGATTAAAAAAACTATCATGAGAATTTTTTTTACATTATCCTAGGTTTCAAAATTTTTATACTCTACACATCTGGAAAATGACCTATCATTAAAATTGCACTTATTTTACTGGGGGAAAAATCCTCTTTTCATTAATGAGACCTAAAGATGCTGGATGAACAGTGATCAAAGCCTTGTCTCCTGATTGAATTACAACCAAGGACCTAACCCTGCTGCAGTCAAATCTTAAAGCATTCAGCAAGCAGTTCCTGGGCTAGGGAAACAATTTGTGACAAAGCAAGCTATGTTTTTAAATTTATTTCCAGTCATGTGTAAGAGAGACCAGAAGCAAGAAGATGGGGTTCCCTGGCTCTCTTTCTGGCTGTCTTTCATCTCTGTGCCATTCCTTCATTTAATTTTCAACAATGCTTGGCCTATTTTCTATCTTCTGCAAACTGAGGGTCAAGTGGTGAGCAAAAACAGACTGTCACCTGTACTCATGGAATCTGGAGAGTTTAGGAGGAATACTAATAGTAATAAAAACAAATTGTGAGTATCACTGTAAAACTACAACTGCCAATACCTGGCCAGGAATGTCAGGAAAGGCTCTCTCTCCTGGGAAGAAGCTGTTTGAGCTAAAGTCTGAAAGGATGAGACAGAATTCCTAAATGAAAAAATAAATAAACAGGACTTGATTAAATTAAAAAGCTTCTGCACAGCCAAGGAAGTAATTAACAGAGAAAACAGACAACCTACAGAATGGGAGAAAATATTTGCATGCTATACGTCCGATAAAGGACTAAACCAGAACCTACAAAGAACCCAAGCAAATCAGCAAGAAAAAAATCAAACAACCTCATTCAAAAGTGGGCAAAAAACATCATGAACAGAAGGTTCTCAAAAGAAGATAGACAAATGGCCAATAAACATACAGCAAAATGCTCAACATAAGAGAAATGCAAATTAAAACCACAATGAGATATCACCTTACCCCAATCAGAATAGCCTTTAGTAAAAAGTCCAAAAACAATAGATGCTGGCATGAATGCAGAGAGAAAGGAATGCTTATACACTGTTGGTGGGACTGCAAATTAGTGCAACCTCTCTGGAAAATTCCTCAAAGAACTAAAAGTAGACCTACCATTTGATCTAGCAATCCCACTACTGGGTATTTACCCAAAGGAAAACAAGTTATTTTATCAAAAAGCCACCTACACTTGAATGTTTACTGCAGCACAATACACAATTGCAAAGACGTGGAATCAACTCAAATGCCCATCAATTCATGAGTGATTAACAAAATGTGGTATATGTATACCATGGAGTACTACTCAGCCATCAGGAATGATGACTTAATGCCTTTTGCAACAATTTGGATAGAACTGGAGATCATTATCCTAAGTGAGGTATCTAAAAAATGGAAAAACAAACACCACATGTACTCGCTACTAAATTGGAACTAAGCAATCAGCACACATGTGCATAGAGGGAAGTAAAACTCAACGGAAATCAACAAGCGGGGGGAGGGGGGTCAGTGAAAACCTACCTAACAGATACAATGAATAATATCCGGGTGACAGGCACTCTTATAACCATGACTCAAGCATTATAAAAGTCATTCACGTAACCATATATGGTTATGGTATGCCATAATACTTTGAAATTAAAAAAAAAAACAAAGACCTTTAGGCAAGATGAAATTTAGTGAGTACAAAGACCTTAAAAGAAGGACACAAGGGCCAGAACAGATTGCTGAGGGGCAGTGTGGAACTGGAAGAGGATGGAGAGGTGGGCAGGAGCCAGAGAATGCTGGGCTTTGTAAGCCATGGTCAGGAGCTCCCTCCTAGCAAAGCAAAGAGAGGCCTTTACGGGGCCTTGGGCAGTGGCATGACTTAGTCAGGTTTATGTTTTAGAAAGATGCCCACTCTGGCTGCAAGGCTGAAAACAGATTGTAGCGTGGCAAGGGTGGTTGGTGAGAGATTAGTTAGGAGGCTACTTCTGATGTTACACAAACTAGGAGAGCGACTCGAGGTGGCATAGTGGTGGAGTCAGAGGGAAATGACCGGATTTAAGAAGAGTTGGATATGGAGGCAGGAGAGAGGGAAGCAGGCTGAGGTCTAGTTTTCTGGGTTTGAGACTGGAGGAATGGAGATGTCATTTGCTGAATTACAGAGCAATGAGGGGTGGAAGACCTGGTTTTCAGGAAACAATCATGAGTTTTTGTTTTTAATACATTGAGTTTGAAGTTACTTTGAGGCCCCTGAGAGGTGCTGTCAAGTGAGTTTTTGGATATCAGGGTCTATCTAGGGCTTCCCTCTGCTCTGGGCTACCACTGTGTCTGGCCTCCTGGTGGACATTTCAGTTTCCCTCATAAATTTTGGAGCCTACCTTGGGTTTAGATCCTGGAGCTGAATTCTTTGGCCCTGGACTGTGCTAAACTTCCTCCTAGAAGCTCCACTGATTCCTATGGATTCTGTTGGAACTAGACTCTTCACTCTTCTCCACACATAGCTTCCTCAAGCTCCAGCCCAAGGGTCTAGTGTCTCCTTTACTCCTCCTTGATGACAGGTAGCAATGATTCCTAGTCCATTGCTTTTGATCCCATCTTGTCTGTCTGAACCATATTCACCAGCAGGCTGTTAGATGTGATTCTATTTGTCCATTAACCTGGGGCTTTATGCCGACCTCTTCTTCCAAGGGTCCTATCAGTTTCCTGTTGCTTCTTCGCTGCCTCCAGGCCAGACATCTCATCTCATTCTACTCCAGCTAGAGCTACTTATTAAATCTCATGGTAAATTCCTGTTTCTTGTTAGTAATTTCTGTAGTCCTCAGCTTATAGGTCGAAATGAAAATATTGCCAGGTCTTAAGCTCACTCATATTCCCAAGTCCTGTTTGATAGTTTGTCTCTCAGGTAACTACCACAAAGTAAATTTCTAGAATTCTGTACCTTCAATTTTATAACAGAAAAATACTTGGCAAATACAGTAGTAATGACAAATCATTTCCTCCCAAAAAAGCAAGATGATTTTCAGTATGTAGATGTCTATTTTTAACCATTGATAGATTCTTTTATTTACTTTTTCATTCATTTGACAAGCATTTTCTAGGCCTCTTCTCATGGATTGAATTAGATGAAAGTATTTCTACTATATTTATTACTTAGGAATTAACCAAGGAAATATCTGGTTCTGATGCTCCTGGCAGCAACAGAGTTAATTAATTTTGACCTAATTTTTTCCAAAACTTAATTCTCAAAAGAAAGAAAAGCCATTATTTGCTTGCTAGAAACACTTTACTGATTCATTTCTCAACATCCCATTCCTGGTACATTAAAAGTGCTGACTACAATGTGTAAAAATCTGTAAGCTTCATTCACAATTCTGTGTGAATCTGCATTGTCACAAGATTCTTATTTTTGTCTACCTTAAGTTTAGGCTGCAGAGATAAGTTGGGTCACTGTGCCATCTTTTAATTATCATAGATACAAGTGTCTGTGATAGATAATTTAGTTTAAAAACTTCAAACATATCTACAAAAATAAAATGAGATAATTCTCAATGTTCCAACTATCACTTTGTGAATTTTATAAGAAACAAGGAGTTTTTCTTTTCCATTGGATGTATGAGGAAACAGAGCAGGAAAATGTTTATCAAAGACCATCCAATGGCTGTGGCTGCAGAAACTGATAAAACCTTTGGTAGGCAGTAAAATAGTGCAAATGGATGCAGCTACTTCCAATCAATTTCCATGAACTCTTCCCTGATGATTCTGTCATTCTTTATTTTCATTTTGAGTTTGCTTCACACACTAATCATGGTCATTCTCATATAGTTTCTTTTTGTTTAAATCTTGTTTATAATTGTTTAAAATGATTTTTCATTTATGTGTGGTTTTGGACATAGACTGTGGCTTCTGGAGAGCAAAGACCACAACTTTATTTATTTTTTACCTCCTTTGTGTGTAGAGTACAGAGGTAAGCATGTATTTAGGGGGCAGTGGATGTTTAGTTGGATGTTTAGATCTGTATTTTGTACCTTATATTGTTTTGATTGAAACCCCCCTGATAAAACTCTGCTGAATGTTGGTCAGTGAAGTAACCCAAGACCAAAGAGGTCTCCTGCCTGAGTCTCATACCCTGCCATATCTGTAGGCAGGTACCAGGGAGAGAAGAAAAAAATGTTTTAGGCTAAATTTTGAAAAAACTTATGAGTCAGAACTTAATACTGGTCTTCTGATTTCAAATTCCACATTTTTTCTACCTGTTTATTTGATCCTTAAAAAACACAGAATGGGCATTTGGGACAATGGGTCAAATTCCCAAATATACTGGGAATGCATATTGTGTATAGAAATATTTTCTGACATTAAAATCAAGCAACTAAAATGCTTTTACAGCAGTTCACAGACTTAAAAAGATAATTGGATACTGAGAAATTCCAACAGTATAAGTGAAAAAAATAATTCAAAATCTTGATTTCAAAAAATTCTTTCCATTGTGGGAATACTCCATTTGTGTTCTGTACACAGGTATTCAGTTTATGTTTCAGTTTATGAGCACCCAGTTGTTGAAATATTAGTCTCTACTCAAGGTCAAATATCTCACAGAAAGAACTATTATTCTAAAGTGCTATACTTCTGTGCAACTAGAGAGGGTCTTTCATGATCAGAATTCATTTAATCTGATTCTATCATATTTACAAAACCCAGACTCATTTTGAAGTGATAGCAATAATGCTCTTTAACAAGTATGGAGCCATCTATGATCCACTTCTTTAGAAATTACCTCATTTGGCCCTTGTAATGGCTCCATTAGTTGGCTAGAAGAGTCATTACTACTGTTAACATGCCTATTTGAAACTGATGATCTCCAAGCCATTATCAAACAAGTTATTGTCCAAGGCACAAGCTGATAAGTAGTGTTGGAGGGCTTTTAATTAAGTGCTTATCAAGTGTTAGAATGTTCAACAGGCATTAGATTTCTTTATATTAGATAATATGGGATAAAGTATGTCGGTTAAGAACATGGGTTCTGGGTTCAAATTCCAGTTTTATCCCTTACTAATGCTGACTTTGGGCAAATATAAACTTTTAAATGTGGAAAAAATAATATCACCTATTTCCTAGAAAATTAAATGAGTTGAGGGATATAAAACTCTGAGCATCTGGCCCTTATTAAGCACTCAATAAATAAAGCTCTTGGTAATCCAACCTAAACCACACACACACACACACACACACACACACACACTAAACAACAACCCTATGAGTGGAGCAATATTTTTATATTCTTTATTTATAATCACTCCTTGGATGATCTCATCTAGTCTTATGACTCTGAATACTATTTATTCATTGATGACTTTCAAAAATATATCTCCTATGTAGACCTCTTCCCTGAACTTATATATCCAACTGCCTATTTGACATCTGCTGTATGACTAGTTGGCACCTAAAACATAACCTATTCAAAAATGAGCTCCTACTATTCTCCCTTGTCCAGCACCTCCTGCAACCTTCCCCTCCCAGGCAGTGGCAACTCCACTCTTCTAGTCACTCAGGCCACAGACGCTGGTGTCCTTCTTGTCTTTTCCTTACACTGCTTACTTTTCTCTTCCACTCAGCATTGGGTCCAGAACTAAATCCTGTTGCCTCTACTTTCAAAATATATCCAGAATGCCATCACTTTTCACTACTCCCTACTTACCACTATAGAACGTACTATACATTATATTGTTTATTCTTGTCTGTCTTCCTGTTAGAAGGTAAGCTTCATGTCAGTGAAGAATTTTATATGCTTTATATACTAATTCTCAGTGCTTAAAATAGTTGCTGGCATATAACATGTACTCAATAAATATTCGTTGAATAAGTGAACAAATAAATATGTATTTAATAGATGAATTAACGTAGACTCAGAGAAGTTGAGCAACTTGCCCAAGGACAGGAGCAGGTAAGTAATGGCACCTGGGTTTATGTGACACGAAAGCCTACCTTTGTAATTACTACACATTTTGTCTGGGTTAATTTCTGGATATTGTCCATAATTTAGATGTGTCCTTTGGGTACACATTAATGTGACGATGTCTTTGTTAGCACATCCTTGGGAAATAAAGATTTCTTATAACAAAAATCAGCTAGTGTTTTCAAAAATATTTTTCAAGGGTGGGTACTCACCGGCCTGAGCCCAGAGAGGGGAGGGAGGGATGGCCGAGAGGGCTGGGAAAGGGACGCCTGCTCTTGTTTCCGGTTCTCTGACTCCAGTCCTGCCCACTTGTCTTGTGCCTTGCTGGCCTAGAGCTCAGATTCCTGAGAAGGAGGCATGCCTTGCTCAGGCTGGGAAGGCCCCCTTCTCTTCATCATCTTTTCCCCCTTTTTCCTCTCTCAGCTTCTCTTCATCTTGTGTTTCCATTTTTCCTCCCTCCCTCCATGTCCTTGCCTTCTCTCTTGAGTTTTCTTTCTATCCTCTTGCCCCAAACTGCTCTTCTTGATCCTCATTTTGTGAGCACCCCTCCCCCATATGCGGCTGTCAAGGCTGTCTAGTATGGCTCTCACAGTATCTGAGCCTTGGCCCTTGAACCCCTGAAATTTCACAAAGGTAAATCATCTTAAATGAATGTTAGGTGACCTTGGGATAGGCAAGGATTTTATAAAGATGATACAAATAACACATCATAAAAGAAAAGGTTGATAAATTAAACTTCATTAAAATAAATTCTGTTCATCAAAAAACACTGAAGAGATTGAAAATGCATGTCACAGACTAGAAGATATTTGTCACATATATATAACAAAGGGTTTGTAAAGGGAATATATGAAGAACTCTCATAAAACAATGATAAAGCAAATAACACAATTAAAAATGGACAAAAACCTTGAATAGATACTTCACAAAAGAGCATATCCAAAAGGCCAATAAATATATGAAAAAGTTCTCAGTATAGTTTTTTATCATGGAAATGTAATGAGATCCCATTACACATCTACTAGAATGACTAAAATTAAAGACCTTCAATACCAAGTATTGACAAAGACATGGAGTAATTGTAATTGTAATTGTATTACATTTGTGGTAGGTGTATAAATTGATGCAACCACTTTGGAAAGCTAAATATAAGCCTGTCCTAATACCTAACAATCCCATTCCTAGGTTGAGAAAAATGACAGCATATGGTCACCAAAGTCATGTACAAGAATGTTCATAGTAGCTATATTCATGAGAGAAAGAAAACTGGAAACAATTCATATATTCGTCAGCAACAGAATGGATAAATAAATGCGGTATGTTCACACAAGGTAATGCCACACTACAATAAGAACAATTACAACCATGCACAGCAACATGAATGAATCTTATAGACATATATTGAACAAGAGAAGTCAGACATAACAGGGTGCATACATACTCTATAATTTCATTTATATAATGTCCCAAAAAGCAACACTAATCAATTGAGACAGAAGTCAGGATAGTAGTGATCTCTGCTGACTGGGAAGGGGCACAGGCAGACCTCCTGTGCTATTGAAAATGTTCTAAATTTTATTCCACATGGTGTTACACAGGTGCATATGAGTATAAGAAATTAGCAATCTGTATACTTTTTCACATAAGTTACTGTATGTACGTTACACCTAAATTAAAAAATAACATATCTTTACTCTTGTTTCCGGTTCTCTGACTCCAGTCCTGCCCACTTGTCTTGTGCCTTGCTGGCCTAGAGCTCAGATTCCTGAGAAGGGTATTTACTACCCAAAGATTTATACATAAATATTCATAGCAGCTTTAGTCATAATAACTCCAAACTAGAAATTATCCAAATGTCAATCAGCAAGTGAATGGATAAACAAACTCGTACGTCTGTACGATGAACCATTGCTTAGCAAGAAGAAGAACTGAACTATTGATAAATGCAACAAAATGAATAAATTTCAAAATCATATGTTAAATAAAAGAAGCCAGACACAAACAATGACATATTGCAGATTCCTTTTATATAAAGTCCTGGAAAATATAAGCTAATTTATAGTGACAGGAAGCAGATCAGTGATTGGTTGTCTGGGGTCCAGGGTGGAGGGAGGGATGAACCGAAAAAAGGGTTGAGAAAACTGTATGTGTGTGGTGGGGTGAGGGGTGATGGAAATGTTCTGTATCTTGATTGTGTCAGTGATTTCCAAGCCATGTTCATATGTAAAAACACATCAAATTGTACCCTTTGAAGGAATGTAGTTTACTTTCCATAAATTATACCTCAATCAAGTTGATGAAAAAGAATCTATATCAAACTAAGAATAATCAATGTCTTGGGCTTGACCAAAAAGGCCTAGAGGGTACTAGTTAAATAAACCTCCTTTCTAGGACTCCCCACCCCAAATGCAATTCAA
>JAQIFY010001071.1:0-14501 GCA_028533085.1 Varecia variegata | reverse complement strand
AATAAATTATAAATGATAAAATTTATACAGTCATTAAAAATCATGTTTCCAAGTCATAATTAGTGATATTAGACCAAGCCTACAATATACTTATGGGAGAAAAAAAGGATAGTTACATGATCCCAATCTTGTTTTAAAATATAAGTATATGCAAAATAAAAAGTCTGAAAGAAAATACAATGAGCCAAAAAGTTCACAGTAGCTATCTCTGGGTGGTGCAGCTAAGGGTAAGTTTTATTTTCTTCTTTGTACTTTTCTCTATTTTACAAATTTCCCACAGGAACTTTGTTTTACTTACAATGAAGCATCCCTTCCCTCCAAAAAAAAGTTATTATGAAAAAAAAAATAAAAACCAGTCTGGGGGGCCGGGCACGGTGGCTCACGCCTGTAATCCTAGCACTCTGGGAGGCCGAGGCGGGCAGATTGAGCTCAGGAGTTGGAAACCAGCCTGAACAAGAGCGAGACCCCGTCTCTACTGAAAAATAGAAAGAAATTATCTGGCCAACTAAAATATATAGAAAAAATTAGCCGGGCATGGTGGCGCATGCCTGTAGTTCCAGCTACTCGGGAGGCTGAGGCAGGAGGATCGCTTGAGCCCAGGAGTTTGAGGTTGCTGTGAGCTAGGCTGACGCCACAGCACTCTAGCCAGGGTGACAGAGCAGGACTCTGCCTCAAAAAAAAAAAAAAAAAAACAGCCTGGGCAACATGACAAGACCCTATCTCTACAAAAAATTTTAAAATTAGCCAGGTGCCTATAGTCCTAGCTACTTGGGAGGCCAAGGCAGGAGGATCACCCAGCACTTCAAGGTTACAGTGAGCTATGATCAGGCCACTGCACTCCAGCCTGGACGACAAAGCAGTGAGATCCTGCCTCTTAAAAAAAGAAAAGAAGAAGAAATAAAAACAATAACTATCCCTATATCTGAGGACAAGTTCTAGAGAGTAAATATAGACTTTCCTGTGAATACTATCACTCCTAAAAAAAAACTAAAAATTGGAAATGAGTTTTGGGTAACAACACAGATAAACCAGACAGTCCTGTTAAATTCTGGTCAGAAGAGAAAAATCAAACATCTGATGCAAGATTGGTGATGTTTCTATGCTACAGTGAGATCTCATCACTACAGCTCCTCCACATTCTGTCAAAAGTTCTGAACTTCTAATGTTTCACTCCGCAGCTGTTTCCTAAGTGAATGCCACTGAATTATTTCAGAATAAGACTGTGATGGTTTTTCCCAACCAACAAAGAAGTTAAAACACAGCCTTACCTTTTTCGCTTCTGTGAAAGGTACAGGGATTGTGGCGAAGATGCCCTACTTGGCTCATCAGCTAATGTAGCCAAAATAAAGTTAGCTTCCACTAGCATATCATCAATACTTAAAGCCATAGGCCTAAAAGGGCAAAGTCAGAGCAAAAATAACACTCATTTTCTGATGGACATTAGGAACACATTAGAAAATGATACATAATTCTGGAGTAAAAAGAAACAGTAGAAGTAGACATCCTTTTTGTGTTTTCACAAATTAACACAGTCCTGAGAGCTGAAAGGATCCTTAGAAATCATCAGATCCAATTTTATAAAACACATCTTAATCCAATCTCATTTAAAATTTTAGTTCTGAAATATCAGTATCATAGTTTCATAGAGATCTAACTTGTTTCAGCCATGCATAATTTTCTAATTAAGCAATTTATTCAGCACCATGTGACATTTATGAATGTTTCACTCTGAAGAAGAATATATCTCAATCAAGTTACCAATTAAAAAATGCCAATGTTAGCAGCATCTTTCAAAATTTTAGTTTGATAAGTGTTGCTAGGGAAGTTAAGGAATTCCTGAGGTGTTAATCAATTTCAAAATGATCCAAAGGGTTTTATTATCCATATATAACAAAAGAAAAGAAGCAAACTCAGAAAAGTTCCTAAGGACCTACTTCCCAGGAAAATCAAAATGAATAGATATAGGAGCATGTGTAACTTCTGAAAATGTCAGCATTCCCTGAAAGAAGAAAAGAAGAAAAAAAAACCCTTGAAATCTTTATTAAAAACAAGTGAAAATTTGAATTTTAATTTAATGCACATATTTGTTTACTTTCAATTCCTTGAAGCAAAATGTTATTTCAGTGTTCACTCCAATCTGAAAGAAGTCAAACTCTTCCGGGCCAACAAACATCTCACTGTACACAGAATTGGTCAAATCTGCTTAATATTACAAGAAAACAAAGAATAAAATTAGTTCCAGAGGTTGTTAAATTTTAATACAAAAATATAACCATAAGTGGTAGTTTAAAGCTAGCCACAAATTATTAGACATTCCTTCATTGAGAGGTGGGGTCTATGTCTACGTCTGCTCCCTTTGAATGAATCTGGGTGGACTTATGACTGCTCTGACCAATAAACAAAGTGACACTGTGGCAGTTTCTGGGCCTAGGCCTTAAGAGACTGGCAGGCTGTGCTTCCTGTCCCCTACAACACTGACTCTTGGAACTCAGCCACCATGCCACATCAAGCCCAAGTTACATGGAGAGGCCACATGTGTGTAGACACTCTGGTTCAGCCCAGCTGAGCCCCCAGCATCAATTCTGAGCCGTGTGAGTACACCATCTTCACATCTACAGATTATTCCAGCCCCAGCCACCGTCTAACTACAGCTGCATGAGATACGCCAAGTGAGAACTGCCCAGCTAAGCCCCATCAACCCACAGAACCATGAGAGATAAGTATTGTTTGAAGCCACAATGTTTTGGAGTTTAGGCTGTTATAAGCAATAAATGGCCAGAATACCATAAAAGCTAATTTATTCTAAAGGGAACTACTATGTATGAATAGAGTTTACATATAATAACAAAGTCATTATATTTTATGTAATTCATTAAATCCCATTTTGTTTTAAAAATATTAACATAAAATAGATGTGGCATGCTAAATTATAAAACATGGCTTAAAAAGTGAATTTTTAAAAATTTTAATTGTGGGCCAGGCGAAATGGCTCATGCCTGTAATCCTAGCACTCTGGGAGGCTGAGTGGGGAGGATCATTTGAGCTCAGGAGTTTGAGACCAGTCTGAGCAACAGCGAGACCCTGTCTCTACAAAAAATAGAAAAATTAGCCAGGCGTGGTGGTGCATACCTTAGTCCCAGCTACTCAGGAGGCTGAGGCAGGAGGATCACTCGAGCCCAGGAGTTTGAGGTTGCAGTGAGCTACAATGACACCACTATACTCTAGCAGGGGCAACAGAGAAAGACTCTGTCTCTAAAAAAAAAAAAAAAAAAAGTGCTGCCAGGTATACTGGCTCATGCCCGTAATCCCAGCACTTTGGGAGGCTGAGGTGGGAGGATCGATTGAGGCCAGGAGTTTGAGACCAGTCTGGGCAACAAACCAAGCCCCATCTCTACAAAAAAATTTAAAAATTAGCCAGGCGTGGTGGCACATGCCTGTTGTCCCAGCTACTTGGGAGGCTGAAGCTGGAGGATCACTTGAGCCCAGGAGCTTGAGGCTGTGGTGAGCTATCATAGCACTACTGCACTCGAGCCTGGGTGACAGAGACTTTGTCTCTAAAAAAATAAATAAATAAGTCCTTATAGTTTTAAGTTTCTTCAATGAACATGAATTATGTAAATAGTAAGAACAAAGGTTAAATGATGTATCTTTTTAAAAGGACCAGACAATATTGTAAATATACATTAATCTCAAACAAGAAGGTTCATGTCACTCCCAGTATGTTAACAGAGAAGAAATACAATAATAAGATGAGATAATTGGGTCCCCAGTCAACCATAGCTATGACTACTCATTAGGAAGCTACTCACAGGGACAGTGTCTCCTAGTTACTAAATGGCCATCTTTATTGAGAGATGGCATGATGGAACATAAAACAGACCCTTTCACTAGCCAAGCATGTATTTTCCAGATCGTGCCCTCCTGAGGGCCCAAACAGAATGCTGGATGAGCCTTGAGGGGAGCAAGGACAGCACAGCGTTAACAAGCCTCCTCCTGGAGCCCACGATGAATGCAGATCGTAAGCCACCACTTGCTAACTGTGTGACACCAGGCAAGGCACATAGTTTCTCTGGGCTTCAATCTCTTCATGTGTCAAATGGGGACAGTAACAGTGCCTACATCACAGAGTTGTTACGAAGATCAAATGAATTCATAAATGTAAACGACTTAGAACAGAACCTGGCACAAAGGAAACACCACAACAGTCATCTGACCCAACTTAAGCCCTGGTTCCACTGATTTCTCACTTTAAAATAATGCAGTTCCTTCCCTGCATTTTCTCTTCACTGCTTTCACCAAAAACAAATTATCCAGGGGCAAAGAGTCTCAAACAGCTTGTGGTGCCAAAAGACCCTAGCAAATTTTCTTGATACCAAAACGCCTGATTTAATTGTGCCTCAGTTTCTCCATTCCATCTAGATAACTCTTGGAAGAGCTGGCTTAAGAGAGTAATGACATTTTCTGCCCTATGTATCTGCTATCTGGAATATATGTTACATTTCTAATTCAAAGTTGCTTTTTCTCATGTCATCTAAATCATTTCAATGGGATTGGTGGCCTCTTAATTTTTCTTTATATTAAACACAGAGGAGGGTAAAGAATGAGAAATAGACCTTCAAATCTTAACTGAAAATATATTTTTCTCTGTAACCATTCTCCTGATTTTAAAACAACCTGAATTTCAAGGCCAGATATTTTACGTACTGATTGTGTTAAACTTTCTGGATCTCTTAAAAATGTTTCTGACCTTTCTAAATCTTACTGCTTTTTAGACAAGAATAAATATTGTGCCACTAATATTTACTGTATGGTTAGTGATCAAGAGAGCGAGGAAGGAATAATCCATCAAAGCACCATGACAGATAACCCTCACCCATTGATTCCTCAGTAGAACTCTTGAGACAAAAATTCAGTGGAGTCACGGCAAGAGTAACTTCCTCTTGACCAGATGTAAAAAGAACAATTGCCTCAGCAAGCAATCTATAAAATGTAAAGAACAGTATTAACATCATTTGCAAAATAAACAGAAAAATAGCACCTTATTAACTGGGATTCATATCTTTAATCTGGAAATAAATAGGTTGGTTGGCCTCGGTTTAGAAAAATTTACCCAAAAGGCCTATCTTCTTTCTTATATATGAACCACTATATTTTTAGTATATTTTTAAATAGTAACTCTATTTGAAGGCTGAGAGAATAGCAAAATATATCCTTAGTAAAACAAGTGAAAGCTATAGTATGAACAAAACACCAGAATAAAACATTTTTAATTCTATGTTTTTGTGTGCCCAATATATTTTTAAAAATTGACATGAAATCATACTCTAAAGGTAGATAGTAGAAAATACCGCTGTTCAAACACAGATCAAATGAATTATAATCTGTTGGAGACTCAGCTGCGGGCTAGAGGTTTACAAGCAGTCTGCTCCTGTATTCTCTCCCTCTGTTACTTTCCTCAAGTGCTACCTGTTACTTCCAAGTTTCTCTCGACATCCCAAATGTCCTTTTACCCTGAGCTTCCTTTTTAAAAAAAGGCTTACTGAGATGTAATTCACATACAACACAATTCACAAATTTAAGGTTGCCTGATTTGCATTTCCCTAATGACTCAATGATATGGGGCATCTTTTCAAGTGCTTTTCCATTTGCACATCTTCTTTGAAGAAATGTCTATAAAATCCTTTGCTCACTTTTTAGTTAGGCCGTCTTTTTATTAGGGCATTATAAGTTCTGCATTCCTTTTGAAACTGAGGTGTTGCTAGATAAAAATGAAATCCTTTGAATTTATGTAATCTTGGTGTCAAGCTGATGATAGACATTAGCTTAGCAGTGTTTCTTGATGTCAAAATGTCAGGAACACCTACCAAATTCATTTGGGAACTTTTCCAGTTAAGGGGGAGGTGTTATACAAGATTCCAAATAACTTGATACAAAAAATTGACAGCATGAATGTGCAATGCAAAAGGAAAGAAAACTGCAAATTGCTAATAAATATATGGAAATATTCAAACTCACTAGTAATAAAGAAAACACAACAATAAAGAACATCTAATAATACCAGGTTGGCAAACCTATCAGGTCGGCATAATTATTTAAAAATTGATTATATCCTCTACTTAAAAGGATTCTCCTACACTTTTGGTAGGAATGTAAACTAGCACAAACTTTTGAGATGGCAATTTGGGTAGTCAGTATTTATGCAAATTTAAAATTTGTGTAAGCCTTTGACCCACCCACTAATTCCTTTTATATGATTCTGTGTTAGGCAGCCTGAAAGATGGCCCCAATGACCCCACCTCCTGGTATTCATGTTCTTATATAATCCTCTCCTCCTGAGTGTGGGCTGGACTTATAGATTCACTTGTAACAAAGAGAAAATGGCAGAAGTGGTGAGATGGAAATTCTGAGATTAGGTTATAAAAAGACCATGGCTTCCATCTTGGGGGTGCGCTCACACGTGCTCTCTCTCTCTCTGATTACCAGCTCCCATGTTGTGGGGGCACTCAGGCAGCCTACAGAGAGGCCCACGTGGCAAGGAACTGAGGTCTACCAGCAACCACATCAGTGAGCTTGGAAGTGAATCCCCAAGTCGAGGCCTCACATGGGCCTGCAGCCTGACCTGACAGCTTGACTTCAACCTCATGAGACCTTGGGCCAGAAGCACCCAGCTAAGTTGCACTTATTACTATAAAGTAATAAATGTCTGATTTTTAAAGGCTCTAAATTTGGGGGAATGTGTTCCACAGCAATAGATGTCTAATACACTAGCCTATGTACCACTAGCAGCATTGTTTGGGTTAGCATAAAGTTGGAAACAGCCTAAATTTGCACCAATAAGGTAATTGGTAAGTAAATTATGATTCAGTCATATAATGAAAAATTATGCAATCATCCAAAAGAGTAAGACTGATTTAAGTGAACTGATATAGAAAAATGCTCACAATATATTAAGTAAAACAAGCAAGCTGTAAAACAACATGGATCGTAGGACATTTTCTTTGAAAAAATTATGTGTCTAGTATGTGATACAAATGAGAGAGACAGGGACAGAGGAGGAAATAGCCACAGCCATAGGGACAGAGAGAGTTACAGAGATACCAAATTGTGACTAGAGGTTACCCTGCTGCGTGGCGCACAGGGCACGTAGAGGAGAAAGACCACATTTAGTACCTTTGCTGTAGTCTATACATTTTGGATATATTAAAAAGAGCATGTATCACTTTTGTAATGTAAAAAATAAGCATAAAACATCTTTTGGGTCACAAAGTAATGCTAATTAATGTTTAATGCTACCGCTGAACTGAAAAATGGGGCATACTTTCACTGATAAATATGCTTCACTTACTATCTACAGAAAAACATGTAACACTTGGGGATGAAATCAGTTCACATAAAAATGTTAAAAGCATATAGCAACAATCTATATGGGAAAATGACAAATAAAAAAAAAAGAAAAAAAATGTTAAAAGCAGTGTGTTCTAAGACTCAGATAGTTACCATATAAATGCAAAGTATTATGACATAATATATTTATCTTTTTTGCTAGAACTTGATGTAGAAAGCCACTGATGGGACATTTTTAGAAATTTCTTGGCCACTAAATTATTACTGCTACCATTAGGTAGTTTATCTACTATTATCTTTTTCAAAGTTTCCTCTTGACCCTGTAAGGTGATTTCTCCAAGTCAAGTTTTAGCTTAAAAAAAAATGTGACTAATTGCAAAGCTCTATTGGCATTCATTCTTTACTCTGTGACTATACTATATTCTGAAAAACAAAAATAGACAACAGAGAACTCATTACCTGGGTTGAATCACTAGTGTATTAGTACACATATTCTTTTCAAAAATAACTTGCAAAGGCTGACTTTCTTGAAAACATACATTATGAGTTCTTTTAATACCTTAAAAAGAATAAAGCAACCTCTTAATAATTTGAAGTGTAAAATGAACAGATTTTAAAAGTCTTTAAGTTTCACACCCCAATTAAAATAATAAACTAACATTTCCTATCCGGCAGGTGCATATAGCTTGGAGAGCATCCTTAATGAAATGTGTGTGTCGCTCCCTAGTGGACACCAAGCAACACGTCATACGCTCTCACTAGGCAGTAGAGCTCCAAAATCCCTTTGAAATACAGGTAGTTTCTTTTTCTTTCCTTTCTTTTTTTTCTTTTCTCTGATTCTCTCTTTCTTTTTTTTCTGTTAAGAGACAGCGTTTCACTCTTGTCACACAGGCTGGAGTACAGTGGTGCAATCATAGCTCACTGCAGCCTGAAACTCCTGGGCTCAAGCAATCCTTCTGTCTCAGCTTCCTGAGTAGCTGGGACTACAGGCTCATGCCACCATGCTCAGCTAATTTTTAAAAAAAAATTTTAGAGATGGGGTCATGTTGTGTTGTCCAGGCTGGTCTTGAAGGCCTGGCCTCAAGCAATCCTTCTGCCTCAGCCTCCTGAGTCGTTGGAATTACAGGAGTTAGCCACCATGCCTGGCTCCTTATTTTAATTTTTTTGTTGTGGATATATGTTATTTGCACGTATTTATGAGGCATGTGTGATATTTTGTTACATGCATAGAATGTGTAGTGATCAAGTCAGGGTATTAAGGTATCCATCACCTCCGAGTATTTATCATTTCTATGTGTTGGGAACATTTCAAGTCCCCTGTTCCAGCTACTTTGAAATTTGCAATACATCGTTCTGAACTACAGTTACTCTCTTCTATGGAAAGTGAGAACTTACACCTTCCATCTAACGATGTGTTTGTACTTATTAACCAACCTCTCTTCATCCCCACCTCCACCCACTTCCCCTTCCCAGCCTCTGTCTGCTATCTACCATTCTATTCTCTACCTCCCTGAGATCAACTTTTTAGCTCCCAGATAGGAGTGAGAACATTTGATATTTGTCTTTCTATGCCTGGCTTATTTCACCGGGCATAATGACCTCCAGTTCTATATACGTTGCTGCAAATGACATGATTTCATTCTTTTTTATGACAAATAGCATTCCATTGTGTATATATACCACATTTCCTTCATCCATTCTTTTGATAGACACCTAGGTTGATTCCACATCTTTGCTATTGTGAATCGTGCTGCAATAAACATGGGGGTGCAGGTATACCTTTGATATCCTGGTTTTTTTTTTTTCCTTTAGATACTCAGTAGTGGTATTGCTAGATTGTATGGTAGTTCCATTTGTAGTTTTTGAGAACTCTCCAAAAATACAGTTTTTTTTTTTGTTTGTTTGTTTTTTTGAGACAGAGTCTCACTCTGTTGCCCGGGCTAGAGTGAGTGCCGTGGCGTCAGCCTAGCTCACAGCAACCTCAAACTCCTGGGCTTAAGCGATCCTACTGCCTCAGCCTCCCAAGTAGCTGGGACTACAGGCATGCACCACCATGCCCGGCTAATTTTTTCTATATGTATATTTTTAGCTGTCCAGATAATTTCTTTCTATTTTTTTTAGTAGGGACGGGGTCTTGCTCTTGCTCAGGCTGGTCTCAAACTCCTGAGCTCAAACGATCCGCCCGCCTCGGCCTCCCAGAGTGTTAGAATTACAGGCGTGAGCCACCGAGCCCGGCCCAAAATACAGTTTCTTAATGGTGTGTAAAATAGTGATTACCCACTACAGATCGTATCTCTATGATTCTGTTTTAGTACCTTTTGTCCAGGACTGATATTTCTGGATAGGACTTTTGGCAGTGAGACTTCAACATCTGGTCTGTGAATTATTTTCCTTTTAAAGGAAGAGAAGGAGTAGCCATAATGGGTGTGGCCCTATGTGCCAGGAACTGTCGCATACATTTTCCATATATTCTCTCTGATCCTCACATTATTCTATGGCGTAAGGACTTGATCTCAAAAGAGGAAACAATAGCTCAGTGAGGTTAAATGACCTTTCAAGGACACAATGTTTTAACAATTACAACTAGAATTTCAATCTACCTTTGCATATAGAACCCATGTAATAAAATCCAGGTGGGTTATAACTTTCTACAGCATAATAATGTTGTGGCGAGAATCAAAAGAGCTCACTAGAAATAACATTTCTCAACTTATGTAGTTTCTTTTCTACTGAACTAATAACAACAACATTTATTAATTTAATAAATATTTGTTGAACACCTACTGTATACCAGGCTGCATTAGCTTTTGGGGTGTAACAAACCACTCCAAGGCACGGCATGGTACACCTGCAATCCTAGCACTCTGGAAGGTCAAGGTGGGAGGATCGCTTGAGGTCAGGAGTTCTAGACCAGCCTGAACAAGAGCAAGACCTCATCTCCATCAAAAATAGAAAAAATTAGCCAGGCGTGGTGGTGCGTGCCTGTAGTCTCAGCTACTCAGAAGGCTGAAGCAGGAGGATCCCTTGAGTCCAGGAGTTTGAGGTAGCAGCAAGCTTTGATCACACCACTGCACTCTAGCACCCTAGCTGGGGTGACAGAGCAAGATTCTGTCTCAAAAAAAAAAAAAAAATTGGTTGTAAAGTTTGTGCCACTGACAAGTCAAAAAGGAAATAATTAATACCAAACATCTTACAATACTTATACAGCTACAGGTAAGACAATACTTACAACTGCCCTACTGCATCATTACACAAGTTCTAAGCAATAGTGCAACGCAAAGTCTTGATATGCAGTTTGAATATTCTAAACATGAAAAATATTTTTTAAAAAAAACCACAACATTTTAAACCACTTTTAATTACACTTACCATATCTGCAGAAGAATTGAATAACTACTTTGCACCTATCAGATTTGGTGAATATTTTGCACTTCTCTACATTTCTTTCAAGGGAATTCAGACATTTAAAGATGGGCCCAATTGACTGTAACACAAATAAATTATACATATTAAGCACATACTTAATACAGTTATTTGATTAGTTTTTAAAAAACTGACAAAAGCATGTGTATTCATACATGAATGGACTTGTCCTGTGTGACATTTAAACTATTAAGTATAGAATACATGTTATATTCTGTATAACAAATATTTCTACAGAATAAGAGAAAACCAGGGCCACTTATATTTACCTTCATTCCCAATTTGCAATTTAAATTCAATGTGGTATCATTACCATTCATTTTCACTGAGGTTGACCATTGATAATGTTGAAAAAACACAGAAGAGAACAGGATACATCCATACGCTGACCGACAAGAATTCACAGATCTTAGAGAAAGCTGGAAAAATAAGATAAAGGCTACTTAGCAGAAAATCAACTTTCTTCAAACAATTGTTTAATTTTTAAAAGTCCACTGTTTAACATCACAGTTAAATATGTTTAAATAAGACCATGGAATGTTAACTATGGACTGCACTAATTGGTGTGTATTGAATTTGCATATGTACATACATGTGTACGTATCTAGATTGAATGCGCATATGTGTTAAATCTTAAATCTTGCATGTTGAAAATTTAAAATAGTAAATGCCTACAGGGGTCTTAAGTTTAATGTCTGAATGGCAGAAAGCAATGTACAGGGGAGTTACAGCATATGGGCAGCTCACGCCTCATCTAAGGGGAGAAACTGTTACTCAGTTTCAGCCAACTACTTCCACCTGGGAATGTAGGCCCAAAATGGTCAGGTCTTCTGAATTTTCATGAGAAGCAGGAAAAATTGGACTGTCTCAAGTTTTAAATGTTAGAAGTTATTTCAAAGTTTTACAAAACAGGTGCAGTTCCACAAAACATTTCTGCAGGCCATATCTAGTCTCCTGACCGCAAGTTTATGACTTCTGGTTTAAATCAGTTATGTTTATCTACATGATTTTCAAGCTTACTATGCTTGAAATGTATTCAGAAATATAAAATAAAACACAGTGAAAGGGATAATTACAATTTCTGGATTTCCTGGTTAACATTCAATCTGACTGGGATCTTTAAATATATTCTCTTGTCTTAATACATCATCTATTACTTAACTTTCTTACTTACACCTTTTTCAGATGGGTCTAGCCACAGCTCGTCACTAATTCGTGATAAAGCTTGGATTGCTTTCCCAAATACTGTGGAGAAAAAAAAAGGTGCTTGCTCACATTCTTTCCCTCTAACAATAAAAACAAATCACAGGACTACTTCAGCATTCAGAGGACTCAAGATAAATTCATTAAAAAAACCACTTTTATAGACTAATGCTACATTGCTTTAATATAGTATAATACCCTTGGCAAAATGCCAGACACATAGTAAGAATGATAAATTTGCAGAGTGTGTGAAATGATAAAATTCAACAAAATTCTTCCTCCTATGTTTGTAGTGTTGCATGGAGCTACTATGGCAAGCCAATTTCCATACTAATATATTTTAAAACTTTGTTTAAATAAATATATTTGCCCCTCCCCAAACAATTGTGAAAACAGTGCATGGAGAGGATGATTTGAAGTGTTTTTTTACTAGCTTTACAGACAGCAAAGTCAAAACAAGTCATGACAGAGAAATTATGGATATTCAAGATGCATCTCTAGTGTTTGAGGGCAGCATGGAAGATGCCAGACTTTCCCATCAAACATACTCAGGTGCCCTGTCAGAAAAAGATGCTAGGGCTGGATGAAATATTGGTCTGATCCCGTATGACACTGTTAATGTTCTTATGAGTTATGACTAAGTAAACTCCATGGCAAATTGATACTGGACACTATGCTGCAATACAAATGGATGGCCATTTCAATCCATACAAAAGTATAAAAAAGGAAAAATCAATCCAGAACATAAAATCAGATAACAATGGTTAAGAATCACAAGTGTGTACAGTGGGAAAGATAGGATGACCCAAAATAAAAAGTAAAGATATTTGTCCCTTTTCACCCCTTGACATTCACCACTTTTTCCTGGAATGGGGGATGGTTTCAGGAAGATTCAAGGGCATTACATTTATTGTGCAGTCAAACCTCTCTGCTAATGAAATCTGTGTTTGCAGCCACTCCCCATTGCTCACATCACTGCCTCAGCTCCACCTGGATCATTAGGCATTAGATTCTCATAAGGAGTGGCAACCTAGATCCCTCCCATGCGCAGTTTACAGTAGGGTTCTTTACAGTAGGGCTTGAGCTCCTTTGAGAATCTAATACAGCCCCTGATCTGCCAGGAGGCAGAGCTCAGGCGGTGATGTGAGCGATGGGGAGAGCCTGTAAATACAGGTGAAGCTTTGCTTGCTCCCATGCACACTTCCTGCTGTGTGGCCCTGTCCCTAACAGGCCACAGACCAGTCAGCCACCTGGGAGTTGGGGAACCACAGGCTTACAGTCTTGGAGGGAAAACAAAATTAAACAATCATACAAATAATTGCTTATTGACAACTGAGGCATACACCGCAAAAGAGAACTTCCTAGTCCTCTAAGATCATGCAGAAGTCAGGAACTTGTGCTTTCTTTTCCTGCTCATTAACACTGCCCCATAGCTGTCCTCAACACTCCAGAAGCCTGCCACAACACAAGATACCTCTCAATGACCATTTTCAGGTTACAACCTTTAGGAAATCATTGCTTTTCTAAATACTTGTTGGAGTAACCTTCATTTCTAAAGTGCCATTTACAATAATAATAATAGCTCCTGCACGTTCCCATCTGTTACTGAGATTTTTACATGCTTTTCTATCTCATGCCTACAACAAACAAACCCTATAATGAAGGTGCGGTTATTATTCCCATTTTACAGATGAGGAAACTGAGCCCCAAAATGATTTAGTGACTTGTCTAAGGCCGAACATTAAAAAATGGTGGTAGAATCAGGAAGAAAAACCAGCTTTATGCTTTTCTCTTGGCACAAAAACACTTTTGCTAAGCATTAATTATACTCCCCACACAGTCCTCACCATCCCAAGTTCGAGGCCCGATACGATTTCATTTCATAGACACCACCCATATTAAATATTATGCTTAATAAAAGGAGATGGGCCTTCATCCTCCCCTCAGAATCTAACAGGACCCGGGGTGGGTGTGGGCTGGCTGTGGCAAGGGCTCTTGTCCTCAGTCCTTGTGCATAATGGCAAACTGGAAAAATAAGACGACGGTGGAGATGCCCCATGAAGCTTTGGCTTTCCCTCTTCTACCCAGGAAGGCAAGAAAGGCGACTCCACCTTTCACCTGACTGCCGCTCATCACGCATTTCAGCATGGCTACGGGCTCTCAAAGGCAAGGTCGGAAGGCACGCCTCGGCTCGACGGCCCCAGGTGCCCGGATGTTTCCCGCGCTCTTAGAAGTTTCGCGATCTCATCTCCCCACCCTACCACTATGCCTCCACTAATTCCAAGAGCGCAGGTTCGCTTTACGGCGGGGAAGGGCCTGTGCGGGCCTCCGTACGGCAGTTTTCTGTCGACCTCGCTTTTCATTGGTTGTGGGTGCGGTGGGCGGGACGCCTAGGAGCCTGAGGAAGAGGGCTGCGGTGGTTCTGGTGACTGAGCGGAGCCGGGTGACAGGATGGTGAGGACGGTAGCTGCGGCGACTAAGGCCTGGCTCTCGGCCGGGGAGCTGTGTCGTTGGGAGCCACGGAGAGTCTA
>JAQIFY010001070.1:0-14501 GCA_028533085.1 Varecia variegata | reverse complement strand
ACACACCCTTTTCTCCTCCTATCTAAGTTGAATCGTTCTGCCTGAGTATTGAATCCTATCATTTTTCACCATTTCATAGAGTCAGGGATATTCTGCTCTCTTTAATATACTTCTCACATTCAATAACTTCAGTCTCTCCATATTTTTTGATTCCTCCAAACAGCATCCAAACATACTCAATAATCCCACATTTTAAAAAGTATCCCTCTAGCTCATATGCCTCTCCAATTCCTACTCAAAATCTCTTATTTATTACTAAAGCTTTGAAAAACATTGTTTGCATTGCACTGGTAATGTTTATAATTTTGAGTTTTGTATAAATAGTAAATGTTCAAAAAGAAAATTCAGAGGCTAACTTCATTTTAAAAATTATTTTATATAAGGAAGTTAAATATACAAGCATACATACATGCACAGCCCTCACATGCTCAATATGTTATTGCTATCATTTTATAAAAAGAATAACACAAGAATATAGTTTATTTCTATAAACTGAATCACTTTAGCTCAGAGGTTCTCGACTAGAGACGATTTTTGCCCCTCAAGGCGCATTTGGTAATATCTGGAGACATTTTCAATTGTTACACTGGGTAGAGGCTGCTACTGGTATCTAGTGAGTAGAGGCTGAGGATACTGATAAATGTCCTACAATGCACAGGATAGCTCCTACAGTAAATAATTATCCAGTGTAAAATGGTGATAGTGCTAAGGTTGTGAAACCCTGTTTAGCTTTATGAAAAACTATATTGTTCTTATTTTTTATCAATTTATTTGAGGTGAACTAAAAAATACACAGATGAGCATTTGGCAAACCTTGGTTTACTCTCATTATCTCCTGTTCCTCATGTCTCCTTCATGCCAAATCTGGTTCTTGCTATCTCCTCTCCTCTGAAACTACTCTCATCATGATTCCCCATAATCTCATTTTCACTAAGCCCTATGACCTCATTTTCATGCCAATGTTACTTGTAGCCTCAGCTTTGATATTGTCCATTACATTGACCTTGTCAAACCACATTTCTTCCCTGGAGTCCAAGACAGCTCACTCCTTTAGTGTCTGCTACACCACAGCAAGCACCTCTTCATCTTCTATGGGCTCCCCATTCTTGTTTTCTGCTCATCCTATATTGGTAGTGTTTCCCAAATTGCCCTAGATCCTCTTTTCTTCTCACTCATACTCCATCAGCATTCACATTAACTGCCATGGCTTCCACCACCATCTAAATTCTGATGCCTCATATGTCAAAATCTCAAGTGTAGAGCTCTTTCCTGGGCCTCAGATCTTCATATTTTATGGTCTATAGAAGGGATATTTCTGTTGAAGTACCTCAAACTCAATATGGACAATATTAAACCTCCTTGTCTCACAACTGCCGAATCCAATAAATTCTATTTATTTTGCCTGTTACAGAACTATCAAGTTCCCAATTATCAGTGTGCTGATCCAGGATATAATTCTCACTCTCATCTGTATTTATCACTGTTGAATTAGTCCTTATGGCTCTTACCTTCCTACTTCCCATGTTCACCCCTTTAATGAATGAATTCTCAGTAAGAAAACCCTTTATTGGTTTCCTGGTTATCCATAAGATAAATTTCTTTTCTCTTCACATGACATGAAAGGCCTCCCATGATCTCATGCTTGCTTACTATTTAGTCTCATTTTCTATCGATGCTCATCCACAAACATATACCATCATTTTATCTTCAGATGCTCAAATAAACCACATTTTTCCCCTCTCTATAGGCCTTTGCATGTGCTTTCCCTCAGCCTGGAGCACCGTATTCAGCTCCAACCTCCACCTTTCTTTTACCTTATTTCATGCCCTAAGTAGTAACAAGGTTGTAGAACACATGACACTGTCATATATTGCTACTAGGAGTGTAATTTGGGACAAATGTATTATAAATCTGTTATGCAGCATCTACTAAAGCTGAACATACATGTGTGTGCATATATACATATACACATATACTACACTTGATCTTAGCCAAAAGACCGAGAAGCAAAACATATGCACATATATATATTTGTAACCCAACATCGGTATTTATGTCTATTCACTAAAGGCAGGAATAAGATTGCTCATAGCAGTATGGTTTATTCACTCCTCCAATATCTACTGGATAGCATTTCCTCCAGGATAGTTCTTCTGACATGCTGCGCCACTCTTACATCCTGGCTGGCTTTATTATCACTACTGTGTTCTTCCATTATTGAAATTGCTTGTTAAATTGTATGCCTGGGTATACTGTCTATTCCTTGAAAATGTGGGGAAAATTAGCATTATTTGCAGCTTTATTCCTACTCTCTAGATCTGCTTTTGGTGCCAAAAGGAGAGGACTGAAAAAAAATATCAAGCTTTAAATACTTTGTTGTCAACTAAAAGGATTTTAATAATCAGGAACTGGAAATATTTATGCAGATCATGGTGAGTTTGTTTTTAGACAATTTAACCTTAACATAATGATGGCCTGTCCATCTTTTAATTGCTCTTTCCTGTATATAACATTCAAACTTGCCATTAAATATTTCTTGAGCTTTTGAAAATAACATTTTGATTCCCATATTATTAATGTCTTGCATCTCAAGATTTTATTTTCAAATTTATCTTTTCTAAAACATAATTATATTATATAAATAAAACATGTACTTATCACCACACCATAAAATCCTGAATGAAGTCATTTTTCAACAGAAAAAAATAAAAACATGTTTTCCAATATACTATGTTATTTAAATATTCATGAAGGACTTTTATAATAACATATCTTTCACATGCCTTTCTTATGTTGAAATACATAGTTACATTTCAAGAAATAGGTAGTATATACTTGTAAAATCCTTAGAAAATTATCAGTAAAAGAAGCATTCAAGAAGTTCCTTTTTACTGTATTTATTGATTTTATTTTAGAGAAAATATAAGAGGTCCGATGCAAGGTGCTGTGGTTTGTAATATAGCAAAAATAAAGATAAAATCATAAAAGAGAATATTTGAGTTGGCTTTTAAAGAAAGAATTAGGAGGCCCATGGGATGGTTTCCAATATACACTCTCCATCATAAACATTTTGTATCACTTTTGGTATATTTCTCTTTTATGCCTTCAGTTCATTTGTACATTACCAAATATACACTGAAATGTTATAGTTAAAAATGTAGACATAAAAGAACATGTAAATAATTTGGAATAGTTTCATTTTATTAGGATGCACAATAGTGTTGGAAAACTTCCACTCAGGAATCCAAAATTGAAGTACTACAGGATGGAATATATAACAAGAGGCTAGTTAGTGAGTTAACAAAGTGACTTTCCCAAAGGGACTTCATGTATGTACTACTTTTTCACTGTGGTCAAAAATCACAGATTAAAGTAAGAAGTAGTTTGAAACTTCTACCCCCACAGCATGGTAGTAAGAGTAATGAGTGAATCTTGACAATATGGGGTCTACCCCTCTCCTCATTTATCCAGCATGGCCTCAGGGCCCTCAATCATGTCACTAGCCAGCAAAGCATTTTGCTCTCTGGGAGAATGCGAGAAACTGAAACTATTCCATTACCATAGTGACTTAAGTAGTTTCTATAGCCAGTGGAAAAGGGCATTATGAGAAGTACTATTTTAAACCACCTGAAAGAGCAACTCACCCAACAAGGCATATAACCTATGCTTTGTGGAACTAAGTGGGGATAAGGAAGAGGAGTTCATTGAAAAGGATTTTATTGAAATAACTTATAGAAATGACTTAAGTAATATAAAACACGTCACACTTTAGATCTGTATTTTGAGTATGGAAATTGAGATTCCTGGAAAATTCTATTTTTTAAAAATTATACACCCAGATTACTTGTGACCATTAGGTAAGCTGGTAGGGAGTTTATGGGACCCACACAATCACTGACAGAAAAAGCACATCTTACGTGAACTTTTTAGTCTCAATTACATGAGGTTCTTCTCTAACTCTCTCCATGGAAAAGAACTGTGAGTTTGCTAGGTAATCGAAATAGAAAATGAATTAAAGTTAAATAAAAAGTCACTCACTAAAGTGAATAGTGAAGAGAAAAAGGAAATATCTAGAAAATAACTTAATGAGGTAGATTTGGAAAAGATTTTGAGGAGTCTCCTATGTTTTACTTTGTTATTTGCATTTTTTAAAAAATTTGGAAACTATGTAACATTTTTAATCAAGGGAATGACATGATCTTATTTGTGTGTTAGAAAGAGAAGCCCAGTGAAAGTGGAGGATAGTAGCAGATGCTGTCAGTGCCTTGTTCATCTGCCCTTTATGCTCACCATTTCAGTGCATGCCAAGGGTCTCCTTCTGGAAGCACTAGCAACTTTCCACTTGAAGGCTTTGTCTCAGCTCATGCATGGGGAAGGCTCAAAACACCAGGGAGTTAGTGTCGCTAGAGACAGCCCTCAGCCAATGACAGTGGGAAGTAGCCTCCTTTATCCTTGAGTAGATAACTGTGGAGCCTAGATCCCTGGATCCATTGAGCCTAAGATAACCTCATAAGTTAGTTGCTTCATAACAAATTGTTTACTGATTTATTTTCTTCCTTGTCTCACTTTTCCATTCCTCTACTAAGATTTTAAGGTTCTGGGATCACCTCCCACATAAACTTCTTTCGCTCAAATTCTGGTTTCAGGATCTGATGCTGAGGAAACCCAAACTAAGATAGTTGGAAGTGACAGTCATTTTAGGAAGCAGACTGTAAGAATGGATTCTGGAATTGGATCAATTACTGGTCAGATAGTAACAAGGACCATATTGCTAGTAGTAAGTGAAGTAGTGTTAATCCCTGGAGTGCTTTAGCCTCATAATACAGAGACTCTCATAGGTGGAGATTTGGGAAGCTGTAAGGCAAAGGGTATATAGTTGATTATGTAATAACTCTAGTACTTGAGCTTGAAAGATAAGAAGACAATGGTAATTATACATCTCATGAAATTGGTTGAGTCATCAAACATGCCTTCAGTGCGCTGACATAAGAAAATAAGCTAGGGATGATGTTAAACACTCTACAGTGCACAGGATAGCACCCCACAAGAAATAATTATCCAGCGCAAAATATCAATATTTCAAGGTTGAGAAACCCTGCTTTAAAGAGACCCCTGTCTGCAGCCAGGAGGCAGTGATTTTGCCTATGGTGAACACCTGCATTTATCTACCTGAGCCCTGTGTGTGGGTCATGTTGATAGTGCCAGGGATTTAATCCCACTGGGAGCTGTCATCAGCCCATGATGAGAGGAAATTAGAAAGTAAATACTGCAACTCTTGTCCATTAGTTGGGATAATTTTGAGGCCTATTCTATGTTGTCTCTCTGAATTCCTCAGTGGGGTCAGGTGTGGTTTGCCCTGCCTGATAATGAAATTTTTGTTGACTTTCTTCTCTTCCTTGTCCCACTTCAAATTCACAAAATTGTCATTAGAGCTGTGGAGAAATGCTAACATCTGAAAATCTAATGATGTAATTCTTTTTATTAACAAATTCAATAAGAAAACTGTGATTATCACAATAAATGCAAAAGAAACAGCTCAATATTCATTAAAGATAAAAATGCATACAATCTAGGAATAGAATAAAATGTTCATAAAGTAATAAAAATTATGCATCAAAAGCCCACAATAATCATCAATTTAATTATAAAATTTAAGAAACATTCCTATTAAACTTGGGTAAACACACATGAATTATAGTTATCATCACTACTACTACACATTGTACTGGAGAATTCAATAATAGAAGAAAAAAGTAGGAGTTATAAAAAAGAGAAATGAAGACACCATACTGTTTTTATTTTAAAGTAATATTATTGGTTACATAGACAATTTGAGACAAACTGGTATACCTAGGAAGCATGTTCAGTAATTTTGCTAGTTACAAATCAACATACTAGAAATCAATATAGATCAATTGTAAGCAAGTTGAAAACATAATAGAAAACACTGTCAAAATGGCAACAAAAAATATAACTTGCCTGGAATAAATCTCCAAAAAGATATGTGAGATTTTTTTTAAACATCATAAAAGATTATTGAAAAACAATAGATATGTAGGAATAAATGGAGAGATGTACTATGCTCCTTGATGGGAATACTCAATATATGAAAGATTGCAGTTCTCTTTAGAATATTTGTTAAATTCAGTGTAATTCAAAAGAAACTCCAACAGCCTTTTTCAATTAACAAAGTAATCCTAAAGTCCTTATGGAAGTGCAAAGATCAAGTGTAGTCAATATACATTTATAGATTAAAACCGTGAGTATGTGAATTTCCATATAAGATAGCAAGAAATTTTAGAAGCCTAAAGCATTCAACACAATATATTATTGACACGGGGATAGATATATTAATATATGAACATGCAGATCACAACAAGAAAACAAAATGCTTGGGTTTCTATACACACACACACACATGTACTTATGACTGGGTGCATGATAAAGTTGGCATTAAAAAATCAATGGAAAAATGATTGAATAAGCGTTGCCAGGGCAATTGGTTATTCACATAAAAAAATAAAATTATTATATAACCCTCTCTCACACCATGTGAGATGTTTCACATTATATATAAACATTTATTTCAGGTAGATAAAAGACTTAAGTTCAAGCATCACCAAAATTTTAAAATTTTTGAACATTAGGAGAACACCTTATCTCAGAGTAGAAAATTATGTCTTCAAAACCTAAAACCACAAAATGAGAGGGTGATTAATTTAATTACATTAAAAATTTAAGTATGAGATTATGACATTAACAACATTGTAAGACAAGGCACAGACTGGAAAAAAACCTTTAAAACATATAACTGCTTAAAAATTAGAGCCCATAAAATGTTAAGGACTTCTATTCATCAATAACTAAAAAAATCAAATTTCCAATAAAAAAGAGGGAGAAGTTATGAAGAGGTCATTCACAGGAGATGAACCCTAAACTACTATATTCAAGAATGTCTTATTTTAGCATTCTTTATAATAGTAATCATTTCTAAATAATCTATATGAATTATTAATAGGATAACAGATAAATAAATGATGGTATATTATTTACAGATAAATAAATGATGGTATATTTGCACATTCAATGACATATATATCAGTGCAAAGAAATGGAGTATGTATCATTTATATATTAATCTTAAAATTAAAAAGTTGAGTGAACAAAAGATCACAGGAGGTTTCTTACTCTATATAAATATTGAAATATGAAAATGATTAAATATGTCATTTTATAATATATATGTATGTACAAAGAATGTACATGTAAGGAGGTAAACATGCTACTCAAGAGAGTGGATCCTCTAGTCAATAAGGAGGAGGGGAATTATTTGAGGAAAGCTACACACAGGGCTTTAACTATGTTAACCTTTATGTGTTAAGTTAGTTGGTACGAGGTGGTTTATTATGTTATTTTCTACCTTTATGTACGTCTCAAATTTTTGATAATTAAAAAAAAGAATAAACAGCAATAGAAAACAAAGACATATTCAAGATAGTAACTTAACAAGCTGTAAAGACAATGGCCAGTCCCCACATTTTGGAAATAAGGGAGGTGACTTACATCAGGACAAGAAAGTTTTCAGGGTCACTCACTTAGTGATGGATCCAGGAGTAGAAAATGCAGTTTCCAGATCAAAGATTATGATTGGTTCCTTAGCTGTGCCTTGAATACACTAAGAGATTTCCATTTATCAGCTGCAGAACTTATAATGCTATAGAGTATGGGTTAAAGACTATGGGTTTAAGAAAATATCCACAAAGAGCTTATATATCATATTAAAAAGCTTTTATCAGGAACGAATGTAAGGGTGACAAAAGCTGTTTATCTGGCCATAAATGGACTAGACACACAGAAACTGTTTCATGAACATGGGGACTTTTATAAGAGTTGAGAAGTAATAAACAAGGCAGATACATTGAAAGAAACAATGTGGAGAATAAATGTAGCAAGCACTTACCATGTAGGCGCAGTCCTGGATATGGTTAAATGAATATTATTTTGAATTAATTTATTTGCTACATACCATATTTAAAACTTATTAAACTTTTTTAGTTGTACCCGCTTATATATTTCCTGGAATTTTGTATCCTGTGGGAAAACATGAAAGTTTAATTTATCAAACACAAAGAAGAAATGATCAAATCCCTATGTTTGGACAAATTTTCCTTAGATTTTATCTCCCCATGATTTGCACATAAAAAAGGAACAGAGGGAAGAAGATTAATTTTACAAGTGGCTGAAAAAAACTAAGCTTGGCTGTAAGTAATCTTGGATTTGGGAGAAATAAAAGTGTTTTTATGAAGATGTCACACAATAAAAGAATAAACCACTTGTGTCCATTCAAAACTTAACGATTCTTATTCATTTCCTGTTTTCAATTAAATTGAACCTGCAGAGTACATAAAGGCCAAGCTAAGCAAAGTTATTCCTGAACTGATGACGTTACCATATTCTACCATTACTAATATTCCCTTAGTATTTATATTCTGCCCCTTAACTTTTTGGATTGAATCACTATATAAATAGATATGAATTGTATGGAAATATGAGCAGTTCTTTCCTTGAAAGTAATATAAGGTAAACAAAGAAATCCAGAAATCACTATCTGTCTTAAAGGCAACTGGTGGAAGACAAATCCTAAATCATTACTGGAATTCAAGAAGAAAATTAATCAATTTAGTGGTTTTCTTCTCTGTAAGTAGTAGAAACTCTAAGATTCTATTATCAAAATTATATTAAGATGAAATTTGAGAGTGACAATTTTAGTCACAAAGTTTCAATATATATTGTCTCCAGACCATAGAGTACTTGCTAAAATGGTGCATGTGGATCTTTACTTGCTTACATCATGGGGAGGACTCACATTAATGGAAATAAGGAGGATTAGAGACAATTTTGATCTGAGGTGTCACAAAAGCTGACCATCATACCCACAAAGTTATTTGGAAGACATCTTGCACTGTTCAAATGCAAAGGAAGGTGAACAATTCAATGGTAAACAATAAATGTGTTGGTTTCAACAATGATTTGGGGGGATGTGGTAAATTTCTACTTGAAAAGAGATCCTTCCAGTATGAGACAAGTAATTGGATTCATCCTACTGTGATTAAAAGTTACCTCAAATAATATTGGGGGGAAATAGTCTTGTTTTTTAATTTTCAGAAAGTTTTACAATTACCTGGGGGAAAAAGAATATCAAAAATCTTAATTGTTTTTCTATTTTTAGGCACCAAGTTGCACTTCTAATAAAGTATATTTTCCTCAGAACTTTCTAATACATTGATTTGAAAATATTCCTATTAATACACTATTCCAAAGATTAAGATGGGATAGAGATAGTTCATATTATAAAGTTGTGTCTGTATACCACATCATAAATTCACTAAAAATGTTTATAAAAGCTTTTATATTATATGCATATATAATTTAATGTTATGTTAGACTTCGTGAAATATTTTATCACATGAGCATATTAGTAGGACTACATTTGGTTTATTTATTTATTTTAATTTCAAAATATTAAGGGGTACAAGTGTTTTTGTTACATGGATACATTGTATAATGTTGAAGTCTAGGCTTTTAGTGTGTGCATCACCAGAATAGTGCTCATTGTACCCAATTGGTAAGTTTTTACACCTCACCCCACTCCCATGCTCCCCCTTCTTGGTTTCCAATGTCCTTTACATCTCTTTGTGCCTGTGTGTGCCCATTGTTTAGCTCCCAATTATTAGTGAGAACATGTGGTATTTGTTTTTCCATTCCTGAGATACTTCACTGAGGGTGATGGTTTCCAGTTCCATCCAAGTTGCTTGAAAAGACATTATTTCATTCCTTTTTATGGCTGAGTAGTACTCCATGGTATATATATACCACATTTTGTTTATCCACTCATGAATTGATGGGCACCTATGTTGATTCCATATCTTTGCAATTTTGAATTATGCTGTGATAAACATTTGAATGCAGGTATATTTTTTGATAAAATGACTTCTTGTCCTTTGGGACAAGCAATGGGATTGCTGGATCAAATGGTAAGTCTACATTTAGTTCATTGAGGAATCTCTATACCATTTTCCATAGAGGCCGTACTAATTTGCAGTCCCACCAACAGTATATAAGCATTTCATTTTCTCTACATCCACACCAGCATCTGTTGTTTTTGACTTTTTAGTGATAGCCATTCTGACAGAAGTAAGGTTGTGGTTTTAATTTACATTTTCTTGATGATTAGTGATGTTGAACGTTTTTTCATATATTTGTTGGCCATTTGTCTATCTTCTTTTGAAAAACTTCTGTTCATGTCTTTTCCCACTTTTTAATAGGGTGTATATTTTTTTCTTGCTGATTTGGTTGAGTTCTTTGTAGATTCTAGATATTAGCCCTTTATCAAATGTATAGTTTATTAATATTTTATCACATTCTATAGGTTGTCTATTTACTTTGTTGATTATTTCATTTACTTTGCAGATCTGTTAATTTAATTAAGCACCATTTATTTTTGTTGTTGCTGTTTTGTTATTGCTTTTGCGTTCTTAGTCATTAATTCTTGGCCTAGGCCAATGTTTAGAAGAGTGTTTCCTCTGTTTTCTTCTAGAATTTTTATGGTTTCATGCCTTACATTTAAGTCTTTTATATATCCCGAATTAATTTTTGTGTATGGCAAGAGATAGGGTTCCTGTTTCATTCTTCTGCACATGGCTATCCAGTTTTTCCAGCACTATTTATTGAATAGGGCTTCCTTTCCCCAGTGTATGTTGTTTTCTGCTGTGTTGAAGATCAGCTGGTTGTAGGCAGATGGTTTTATTTCTGGGGTCTCTATTCTGTTCCAGTGGCCTATGTTTCTACTGTTATACCAGTACCATGCTGTTTTGGTTACTGTGACCTTATAGTATACTTTGAAGTCAGGTAATGTGATGCTTCCAGATTTCTTCTTTTTGCTTAAGATTGCTTTGGCTATTCAGGCTCTTTTTTGGTCTAAATGAAGCTTAGAATTATTTTTTCTAGATCTGTGAAATATGAAGTTGGTATTTTGATGGGGATTGCATTGAATCTGTAAATCACTTTGGACAGTATGGACATTTTAGTGATGTTGAGTCTACCAATCCATGAGCATGGGATGTCTTTCCATTTGTTTGTATCATCTATGATTTCTTTCATCAGTGTTTTGTAGTTCTTCTTTCAGAGATCTTTCACCTCCTTGGTTAAGTATATTGCTAGGTATTTTATTTTCTTTGTAGCTATCATAAATGGTATTGAGTCCTGGATTTGACTCTCAACTTGACTGTTATTGGTATACAGAAAAACTACTGATTTGTGTACATCGACTTTGTAACCTGAGAATTTGCTGAATTTATTTATCAATTCTAGGAGTCTTTTGGTGGAGTCTTTAGGGTTTTCTAGATACAAGATCATATCATCAGCAAACAGGGACAATTTGACTTCCTCTTTCCTGATTTGGATACCCTTTATTTCTTTTTCTTCCCTGATTGTTCTGGCTTGGGCTTCCAGTAATATGTTGAATAGACGTTGTGACAGTGGGCACCCTTGTCTTATTCCAGTTCTTAGGGGGAATGCTTTCAACTTTTCCCCATTCAGTATTATATTGGCTGTGAGTTTGTCATATATGGCTTTTATAACTTTGACTGTGTTTCTTCTTTGCCTGGTTTGTTGCCTGGTGGGTTCTTTCCCTGGCCACTGTTGGACGCTTGGGTGGGGTGCTGGGTGAGTCTGTCTCCATGGAGGTAGGTGTTGTGGGAGAATTCTCTCTCTGGGTCTCCCCATGGCAGAGGCAGTGGCAGCTGTGCAAGCCTATCTAGGCGGTGGTTGTGGGTGTCAGGGATGTGGACATTTGCTCCACCCATGTCTAGGTGTGGTGGCCTCTGGTGGCTAGCAGATCCCTGGTGAAGTGTTTGACTGCAAGGGCAGTTCCTGCCAGGCAGCAGGTGGGAGTTACAGGGATAGGGCTGCAGGGCCAGGTGGCAGCACAGAAATCATGAGGGTAGGGCTGTGGGGCCAGGCCACTGGGTGGCTGGGACTCTTCTTCTGCCCAGATCCCATGGAAGCAGTTAATGCGGGGTTTCTCAGGTGGTATCAGTGGCACCCATTCTGCTTGAATCTCCTTTGAGGGTAAAGGGTGCTCTGCTCCCAGTCACAGGGTACTTGAGAGTGTCCTCTTTCCTTGCTCCCTCCCTGGGCTGGCCCAGGCAATGCAGAGTTGCCTGCAGCAAAGCCAAGCCCTGTGTAGACCAGGCACTTGGAACTGAGAGCTCAGAATGGTATCAGTTGTAGTGACACAGGAACAGAAGCCACCAGGTCCCTGCTGTCCCCACTTTCCAGTGCAATGTTGCTGCGCAGACTCGAAGCAACCCCCATCAGTCTGGAGGTCTGCAGTGGTGGTAGAGGCCTGCTCACAGCTCGGGCTGTGGTGTCCACAGGGGGAGCATGGAGCCCCAGGGTTCTCTTCTGCTGTCCTTCCTCACATGTGGACACCACCTCCCCGCCCCGTACCTTCCCCTCTTGCCAAGTGGATCACCCTGTCAGCTTCTTCTTCACTCTTAGTGTCCCTCATCACTTCTGTAGTGATTCACAATGCTCTGTCCAAGAAGGCCCATCCGTATGTGGGCATCCACCAGCAACTTTTGATCCTCTCCTTGGCAGGGGCACACACTGGCTACTTCTAGTCCACCATCTTGCCTAAATCTATATTTGATTTATTATAAATGCTTTTTTCATCCAGAATTTAAAAAACACATATGCTGCTGCGATTCAACTTATTTATATAAAAATTGAAAATAAATGTTTTTGAAAAAGTGTTTGCTAGGTTTAGCTATTGATATTTGGGGCATGATAATTCTTTTGTGTGGTACTATCCAGCAAGGTATAGAAAGTTTAGTCTCCCAGCTACCCATCCCCATGAATGCAGTAGCACTTTTTTTTCCAGATAGTGTGATAACCAAAACATCACATATTTTCAATCCCCTGATACTTCTCTTTTTACCCATTGAGGAGACTGGTTGAGAGCAGTAGTTTATAGGATTATGATGTTCTCTAATTTTATAAAAATAAATCAATAACTTATTGCTTCTCCCCCTCTACCTCATCTCCCTCTTTCTCTCTCTCTTCCACTCCCACTCATTCCTTGCTTTTTAGAAACTGCTACTGATAGCAAAATAGTAACCAAACATCATCTTTGTTTCAGGATACCTTAGATGTAGCAAAATTCTTTTATGCATATTGTTTTATTTTATCATTACATTATCTCCATCAAGAAAACAGTGCACATATTAGGTTTCTCTTCTGACGGATAAAAAGATAAAAAACAAACTAAGGCTTAGAAAAGTTAAGAAACTATAATACTGCAATGAAGTTGAAACCAGTGCCTTGTTCTTGTAACGTTTAGTTCTTTCAACTGCATCCTTTTTTTTTTTTTTTTTTGAGACAGAGTCTCACTCTGTTGCCCAGGCTAGAGTGCCGTGGCATCAGCCTAGCTCACAGCAACCTCAAATTCCTGGGCTCAAGAACTCCTTCTGCCTCAGCCTCCCAAGTAGCTGAGACTACAGGCATGTGACACAATGCCCAGCTAATTTTTTCTATATATTTTTAGTTGTCCATATAATTTCTTTCTATTTTTAGTAGAGATGGGGGTCTTGCTCTTGCTCAGGCTGGTCTCGAACTCCTGACCTCGAGGGATCCTCCCACCTCAGCATCCCAGAGTGCTAGGATTACAGGCATGAGCCACTGTGCCTGGCCCTTTCAACTGCATCTGACTGAAATGTTAACATGTCCCCTATCTTCAAGAAAACAATAGTTTAAATGGGGAGAAAATTTCAATCAACATAGCTTGAATGATAAACTTCACTGTGCAGACTTATACAAACATTGTCTACAGAAAAATGATAATATTTTACTACCAATTAATTGCTAAAGGTAACAAAATGGGTAATCTGGTGCTACCACTTATTGATAAAAATGTATTGTATTGAAACCTATGATTTGTTTGGTGCTTTGCTAGATGCAGACATTCCTTCACATAAGAAATACCTTAAAATGTTTTTTATAATAAACAAAATCATTTGAAATACCGAGATATAAGTACCTAGGTTTGTAAAAGGGAAGTAGAAAATAGTTTCAAACTTCTTTTATTGTAATAAAATCTCATGTGTGTCCACAATGTTTAAAACTGATAATTTGTTTTAGTATTAATGTATCTTATAAGTTCACAACTATAACATGTTATTATTACAAAGTCAGGCAATAAAATATAGGATTGTTTTGATGAAGATAATATAAAATTGGCATATGGATAACATTTGCATTCAGTTTATTATTTTAGCTTCATAATCTAGCATTATTCTGAGTTTTATTTTGATTAAACAATCTCAAGAAAATAAAACTCATATAAAGACATTACAAATGTCATCAGTCATTTCATAGCTTGTTTTAAAATTTTAATATATTCTTTAACTTACTCAGAATCTTGAAAGAATATATATATATAT